>ML348689.1:0-91089 GCA_005239505.1 Nicotiana paniculata | reverse complement strand
AGTTGACCTCAAATGGGGCAGTGATCTGCCCATGTATGCGACCATTATGCGGTCCGCATACACATTATGAGATCGCACAGTGCGTCTCATAACACCTACTTTCTGGAAAATTTTATTCTTTAACTCTCAGGGTACCCTTTACTCAATCTAGGTCCGTTTTAAAAATTTCCACAATAAGAACAACTCGGGGACTCATTCGGGCATTATATTAAAACGAGAAAATTTTACGGGTCCTTACATCCTCCCTCCCTTAAAAATCATTCCTCCTCGAATGAGGATTTTGGAAATCAATTAGTTTTGGAAACATGATATGCAACTTCCAGATTTTCACTAACTCCAATATTTCAAAAAACTTTCGCCAGAGTTCCTATTGTAAACACCTGCGGGATCGCAGGTGTGGAGGAAGGACTGTATGTGCGAAAATCGATATGGGAAGAATGTTTTAAAGCAAGAAATTTGGTTCATTGTCTTCATTTTTCTTCATGGGATAGGAGATTTTGGAGAGCTTTCAAGGGAGATTTCACCAAGCATCATGAGGTAAGTAAATTCCTCCCGTTTGTAAGTTAAATGCAAGATTTTATGCATGGATTAGGCATGGAAATTGGTAGGAAATGAGAATTTTTGAAGAAAAACTTAGAAAATGGAAATTTTGGATTTTAGCCACAAATTGAGCATGAATATTTGAGTAAATTATATTTTTGAGTTAGTAAGGCTATAGGTATGATTTATCTTCGAGAAATTTCGGATTCCGGGCATGTGGGACCGAGGGCATTTTGGTCATTTCTCCGAGCGGGGTTAGGAAAGTATGTAATATGAATTTGTTGCGAGTATTAGGATGAATGTCTATTTCTTTGTCATTTATGTGGTAGTTTCGGAGCGTTATGCGTCTGTTGGAGTCATCGGAAGGGCTTGGAAGCCGGTGTTGGAATTTTGGAGCGAGGTAAGTTTCCATTCTAACTTTGTGAGGGGGAATCATACCTCTAGGTGAATTAATCCAGTATATGCTATAATCTTCGGGGGCTACGTATGCACGAGGTGATAGGAGTCTGTGTGTAGCTACTATTATGCCTTTTCGGGTAGCCTAGGACCCACTTGCATGCTTTATGTGTGTACCTGTAACCATGCCTGTAATACTAAGCTGCTCATATGACCGAAAACGTAATTGAAGGTTTAAAAGAAATCTAGAGTTCACATTGTTACATCCTTCTAAAAGGAGAATTGTTTCCGTTGTGAATATTTGTGTACCTGGACTGGGTTGTATCATGGAGTATCACTAAACTTGATAAATGAGTTTCAATAACAAAGATATCAAAACCTATATTTCATATTTCCTTTAATAAAGATTTTACCACTTTCCCGAGAAAAATAGTTTTTTTTTATAAAAATACGAATTTATTATGTGGATATGTGTAACTTTGGGTGCCTGAGTCGCTGGAGTGATTAGTGAGCAGGAAGACCCTGTATTTGTGTATGTATTCATATGAGCACCTGAGTCGCATGCATGATTCGCGAGCAGGCTAGCCATATTATGTTAACCGCGTCGCATGATCGATTCGCGAGCGGGACATATAGATGCATCTATGGTTCGAGCCGGTCGACCCCTCGGTAGTGCACAGTTTATTATTGTTTGTCCACGCCGTTCGACCCTCGGCATTGCATGCGCATGATATTTGCTGCATAGTTGTTATGAAATTTGTCTGATTATTGGCCTGAAATGTTAAATTATCGATTGAAATGACAAAGACTTAAAGTTATTAAAAAGACTTTTGGAATAAGTTGTTCCTTCTGTTGATTTATTACTATTTTATTAAATCACCATGTTGAATAATTGTTAATATGACGAAGATATAAAGTGTTAAATGTGAACGAAATTGAAGGATGTTTAAATCCTGTTTTATAAACTGCCTATGATAAAACCATGCTTAGTGTCACTCCTAAATATTTTAAATGGACCTTTAGTAAGTGTCTAATTTAACCTCTCGTCACTACCTCTCTGAGGTTAGGCGGGCGACTTACTAAGTACACGTCATTTTTGTACTCATGCTACACTTGTTGTGCATTTTGTTGCACATGTACCTACATAGCATAGTGATTGATTTGGAGACTTGGACGGGCTGCATCATCCGGAGGCGTTCCGCAGCTGACAGAGTCCCCCTCCTACCGTATTATTATTATTTTAAATCCCTTGTCCAAATTGTATTTCAGACAAGCTTTGCAGTATTTGTAAAATTCTTAGAAATTGCCCATGTACTTGTGATACCGGGTTCTGGGATATGTATTGGGATATAATTATTTAAGTGAAATCTTAAATCACTGTTTTTAAATAATAGAATTCTAATGGCTATCATATTTTAATTTATGGAAGTTTATTTATTTGATTATGAAATGCAAGAAAAGGTAACGGATCCTATAGGCAGGATACCCTATATCTAAATGAGCATAAAAAGAATATATAGAAGTTTTATTAAAGCGAGGTTGTGAGTACCTATGAGTTTGCCTACTGGTTTTGTTAATATATTGAATCTGGGCACGTTTCAAGAAGCAAGAAATCATAGTTTTTAAACAAAGGATTTTAGTTATCCTACAGACTTGCATAAGTGATAACCGGAAATAATCCTATAGACATGGTATCTAAGAGTTAATCAGACCATAATTTATAAACCAGAGATTGTTTTTAACTAGCATATTTCGTCTGTTTAGATCCTATAGGCATGCTTTCTATGTGCTGAAACTGATTACAAGCATTATTTCCCACAGACGTGATATCTAAACACATAAACTGATTTTTACATTTATTTCATATAGGCATGATGTCTAAGTGCTGAAACTATTTTTACACTTATTTCCTATAGGCATGATGTCTAAGCGTCAAGACTAATTTTATATGTGTTTCCAATAGGCATGATATCTAGGCAAGTAAGGCGTTAACCAGTTTCCAAGAAAGTTCAACAAGGAAGATCCTAGGAACATGATTTCTAATGCACACATGGAGATTTTGAAAACATGATTATTGATGCAGAATTGATAAACGACCTAGAAGAAGGATTTTTAGGATGCAGATTGTGAAAATTCAGGATAATGAGATAAACCCTATAAGCATGGTTTCTAATGCACATAAGGAATCACCACAAGAGCCTATAAGCATGATTTCTACCCGGATATGATAAAAGATATATAAAAATCCCTCCCCAGCTTTTACTAATAACCCCATATCCGTTTTACTGAGATTATTATTACAGACCAATACAGTTGAATTACATAATGAAAATCACTATACTATAGGGAGCCTTGGCAGGCCCAAAGTCAACCTAGAAGTCAGGCTGCCAATCAAATATGGAGTACGCCAGTAGTTCATAATACACCAATTGGGCTTCTGGTGTGTCAAAGTTCCCAAGGGCCTCAGGGACCCTGGGCAATGTTCACACCAGAACCTTTTCAAAGAAATAACTTTGTGAACAAGTGTGGAAGTCCAGCCCCAGTGTGTCAGAGTTCGGAGGAGTCTCATGGACTCCTAGGCANGGGGGGGGGGGGGGGGGTGCATGACCCTAGAGATCTAAGAGTAGGAGTTGAAAATGATATATAAAGTAGGAGATAATTTTAGAAAAATTAGTTTGGACTTTTAGAAGTGAATAGAAACATATTACAAGATTAAAAACTACAAATAGAACCACATTTAGCAGACTGAATTCAGACATGAATTCCAGTAGTTAAACAATCACAACAAGAGTTAGAGACAGGGTTAAATAGGTTTTGCATAGAGCATACAACTGAATCAAACAAAGTTTTACATTGCATAAGTTGGCTTAGTTTATTAACTATTACTAGGTGGGATCATACAGACATGTATTACATAGAGAACAACATGCTGAATTTAAATGACTAATCAGACGGTCGTACAGAAAGGATAGCAGGAATTTAAAGCACATTGTCGTTGAAATAAGAATACAGAAATCATGAATTAATTAGGAACATGTTAAGGTAAATTATCAACGCATAAAACATGACAGGAATTGAGGCATGCTAGTTGAGAAACAAGTAAACAAGTGTCATGGATCAAACAACAATATGCCATACTAACATATAGGACAGGATAAATTAACAAGAGTTAAGGCATGCTAGTTAAAAGAAACATAGGGCAAACAGAGGCATGTTGATATCTATAGCATTATGACTTCATAACATATTGAATAAGACATGATAACAGAAATAGTCATGCTGATTAAGAGCAATAAGAAGGAAGAACATAGGTCTAACTACATAGCATATTTAATGATAACAAAATTTGAGGCATACCAGTTAGGAGATAGCAAAAAGAAAGTGAAGCAAATAGGATCCAAGAGTCTAGCCTTGGCTTTCAGCGGGCTGGACAGAGCAGCAAATAGAAGTAACAGAAAGAACTATAATTGAGTGTGTGAGTAAAAGTAAGTGTTTGTGTGTGTAGGTGTTTTTGTATCTTTCTATGTGTGTTCGTGTGTTTAAAAAAATCAAAATGGGGTTTATATAGCATTCAGCAGTGAATATAGTTTCAAACCCTAATTAGTCAAATAAAATCAATTAACCTCTGTTAATTGACAGGACAAGGAATAATGAGCACATACCAGAACAAATAATGAAATAATTAGAAAACCTAGGGTTTAGAACATAGACATGAGAAACAGTCGAACACATAAAGAAAACCAGAGCTAAACACTTAAAAAAATTTGCACTTCTGTAGAAAACTCAAAGGGATAAAACCCTACTTTTAGAGAAATAAAAAATCGGTTAATAATAAGAAAAAACAGAAGATTTTTAAAGAGAAATATTAGATAAGCTTAAAATCATCTAAGATCTACAATGATTTGAACAGACTCGAGTAGCAAGAGACAAGGGTTTTAAAAAATGACAGAGGTGAGAAGAAAATCTGGTTTAGAACCATAGATTTGAGCCATAAACATGAAGATAATAGTATCCAGAAAAGAAGATGAACAAAGACAGATTCATCGAGAAAAAATGAAAGGTTTTGGACAAAATCTGAGTTGAATCGCTTAGAGATTCCGCCAAACAACGACAAAATCAAACAATCAGTGAAGATATGAGGCTGGCTGGGGCCTAAAATCGATGGAAAACCCTATAGATTGGAGGGTTTCTGGTGACGGATGTTAGGGTTAGGGGAGAGTTTGAGAGATAATGGAGGAGGGAAGGGATTTGGGGGCGGCTGAATTGGAAAAGTGAGTAGGGTTTGGGGGTTTTGGGTAATTAAAAATGGTAACCACATCTTGGACCGTTGATCTCTGAGGTCAACGGCCAGGATTTGATCTGGTGGTTAGACGGGTCAGATAGGAGATTGGGTTATGGGTATTTTAATTGGGCTAAGGATAATGGTTTGGGCCAGATCCAAAAAAATAAAATAAAATTAAAAGAGGCCATTTGTTAAATACCCAATTAATTTGATAAATAATTTATAAAATAGCTAATAAATAATAAAAATTCTATTGATGCAAAAAAATGAATTAAAATAATTACTTAATATTATAAAAATATAAAATATCATTTTCTTGTGAAATAAAGTAATTATGCACTTGTGGGCTATTGTTGCAAAGTTATTGTAATTATAACCCTAAAATGTAAATATGGCTATTCGTGAAATAATTAAAACTTAGCATAGATATAACTGATAAAATAAAGCAAATAATATTATCATAAAAACATTTGTGATGCAATTAGTAATTATTTATATGATAAAAATACTGGGATAAATTAATTAAAAATCCTTTAAAAATGCAGAAATTGTGAAAAAATATTAATCGATGCACATTCGTTGTTTTGAAGATATATATGAATTTTAAAAATAATATAGGGAAAAATTGGGTATCTACAGTTGCCCCTCTTTACCCGGGAAGGATGAAAGATTTATCGGGTAAAGATATGATGGCCTATTTTGACCGAGTAGGGTGGTTCGAGAGGCATAGGCCGCACTCTGGTTTTCGAGTTGCCTACATATCCCTAGTTTTACATGAATCAGGTCGTGTGTAGTTCTGGATCCACCGGTGAAATATATGGATGAAGTTATCACAAGAACTGACACAATGTTTTGAATAGGTGAAATGGTTACGACGAGCAGTCAAGTTTGAAATAGTGTGAAGGAAATGGAGCGGGATTGCTCCCCATTGGGGTAATGGTTGCTCATCGGGTTACCTGCAAATAAAAGACGCACTACAAGCATATATCTTTGCGTAAATTTAAACATGATGCAAATTCTCTTCAGACCATGAGGATTGTCTTTGGATGGTTGAGGATGGCGTCTTTAGACCATGATGTCCCGGGCCCTGAATTTAGCGGTAAGGGATTTGTAGGCCATGAAATGATGTTCTCAGGCAATGAAAATGGTGCCTCCGAACCATGATGCCTTTGAATAATGATATGCAAGTTTGAGAGATCCTCAGGCCATGGCATGGTGCCTTCCAGCTATGAGGATGGTGTGTTTAGACTATGACGCCTTCGGACAAGCTGGCGATATTTCAGCCCATGAGGTGCAAAGACATGATGTTAGGAGCGACAAGACAAGGCTTAGTATTGCATGGAGTTGAGGGTAGAGCTTAGCCAGAGAGAATATAATAAATAATACAAGAGAGGCAATTCTTAGTCTCATGCGGGATTCGAGACAATGGTTAGTCCCATGCAAAGAGAAGGAAATTCTTAGCCTTACGAAAGATTCGGGACAGTTCTTAGTCTCATGCAAATGAAGATAGTGCTTAGCCTTATACCAATACGGAGGCAGGGCTTAGCCTCGTGCAGGGTTCGGGACAGAGCTTAGTCCTATGCGGGGTTCGGGACATGGCTTAGTCCCGTGTAAGGAGAAGGCAGTGCTTAGCCTTATGCTAGTTCAAAACAGGTCTTAGTCCCATGCAAAGAGAAGGCAATATTTAGCCTTATGCAGATAGGGAGGCAGGGCTTAGCCTTTATGCAAATATTGAGACAGATCTTAGTCTCACGCAAATAGAAGGAAGAGATTAGCCTTATGCAATGTTCGGGACAGGGCTTAGTCTCATGCAAGGAGAAGCCAGTGCTTAGCCTTATGCAAGTGAAGGCAATGTTTATCCTTATGCAGATAGGGGGAATGGCTTAGCCTCATGCAAAGATTGAGATAGATAGTCTCATGCAAATAGAACGCGAAGCTTATCCTTATGCAAGGTTCGGGACAGGGTTTAGTCCTATGCGAGGAGAAGGCAGTGCTTAGCCTTATGCAAATAGGGAGGCAGGGCATAGCCTCATGCAAATATTGAGACAGAGCTTGGTCTCACGCAAATTGAAGGCAGATCTTATCCTTATGCAAGGTTCGGGACAGGGCTTAGCCCCATGCAAGGAGAACTCAGTGCTTAGCCTTATGCAAGTGAAGGAAATGTTTATCCTTATGCAGATAGGGATGCATGACTTAGCCTCATGCAAAGATTTGAAACAAATCTTAGTCTCACGCAAATAGAAGGCAGAGCTTGGCCTTATGCAAGTTTCGGGACAGGGCTTAGTCCCATGCAAGGAGAAGACGGTGCTTAGCCTTATGCAAGTGAAGGAAATGCTTAACCTTATGCAGATAGGGAGGCATGGCTTAGCCTCATGCAAAGATTGAGACAGAGCTTAGTCTCATGCAAATAAGAGGCATAGCATAGCCTTATGCAGGGTGGAGGCAATGCTTAGCCTCATACAAAATAGGGAGGAAGGGCTTAACCTCATGCAATGTTCGGGACAGGGCTTAGTCCTATACAGGGAGAAGGTAGTGCTTAGCCTTATGCAAGGTGGAGGCAATGCTTAGCCTCATGTAGGATTTGAGACAATGCTTAGTCTCATGCAAAGTTCGGGACATGGCTTAGTCCCATGCAGGGAGAAGGCAGTGCTTATCCTTGTGTAAGGTGGAGGCAATTCTTAGCCTCATTTAGGATTGAGAAAATGCTTAGTCTCATGCAAATAGAAGGCAGATCTTAGCCTTATGCAAATACGGAGGAAATTCTTAGCCTCATGTAGGATTGAGACAAAGCTTAGTCTCATGAAATGAATAAATAATAGCTGATAGCAAAGTATTTCTTAGCTGGAATGAGTTCGGTATCTTTATTGTTATGAAGGTTGTGATTCCAAGGTGTGCATATTCCTTGTCCTCCATTCAAAGAAAAATCATGAGTTTTTCAGGGGGAAGGTTGGTTCGTGTCTTTGTCTACTTGCTTGATTTTCCTCGCTCTGTCTTAAGATCCTATTCAAATTAATGGGGAAGCATTTGCTAAAGCAGAGTTTATTTCAAAAGCAGGCATGCATAGTTTTCAAAGACATAGTAAAATATAGTTTAGAAATTGGTTAGATGAACCATTGACTGTGGTACGATCAGAGACATCGCGACTTCTTCTGCTGTAGAATTTTAGGGTCCTCCTAAAAATTCTTCCCCAGTTAACTAGACAACATTTCTGACTACTCTATATGCTGCGATTGGCTAAACTTGCTTCGGAATTTTGAGAGTCCTCCTCAAAATTCTGCCCCAATTTCTGATGATGGGGAAAATGGATATTTTATTGAATTGTGACCGTACCCACAGGGCTGCCTACGTATCCCCTCTTAATAGGGAATCAGGTTGAACATAGTTCAATTACATCATATAGAAAAACATAAGATGATTTTACACATGATATATTTTGACTGCGTCTGAGTTGATAGGCCTTGGCCAAATTTCCCCGTCCATCTCTGCAAGTATTAGTGCTCCTCTATCCAATACTTTGTGAACCATGTAAGGACCTTTCCAGTTGGGAGAGAATTTCCCTTTGGCTTCATCTTGATGTGGAAAGATCTTTTTCAACACCAGTTGCCCCGGTGTGAACTGTCTTGGCCTGACTCTTTTGTTGAAGGCTCTGGACATTCTGTTCTGATAAAGCTGACTGTGACATACTGCATTCATTCTTTTTCTGTCTATGAGGGCTAGTTCCTCATAGAGGCTCCTTATCCATTTTCGTTGCCGAGTTTGACTTCTTGTATGATTCTCAAGGATTTCCTTGACGGTTTCGGAATCTCCCAAGTTGACTATCTCGGTCTCGTCCAGGTTGGACTTGGGCTTGTTCTCAAAATTCTCTACTTCTCTGACGATATCTTCAGATAGTACATCCTCTTCTTCTATTTTTTCAAAATCACTATCCTTTTGTTGCGTTGTCTCATTACATGTCACGGTCGCTGGTTCATCGAGATAGGAAATAGTAATGATATATGGATAAAGGTACGAGAGAAAAGTGGTAATAATAAACATCAATTCATTGAAAGAGTTAAACAAAACTGATTTTTCAAATAATTTAAATAACATTTTGGAACATTGGAAATATTATTTAAAACAAAATGCAAAAAGGGAAATCCTTTTTTCTAGAAAAGCAAAATTTAAACAATGTTGTTCAGCCTTTCTACTCCGGGACTTGTCGGGCCCTCGATGGTCTAACGGTCCAGCTCTTGAGGAATGTTCCTCTTTCCACATCTTGGATAGTAGGGCCTTCCTTCTCCTCCTCCTCGACAATTACACAATAGTCCATGCCATCATCTTCCAAGAACAAATTTATTAATGCCGCCAACGCTTCTTCTTCCTCTAATCCCCATATAATTTCGGCCTGATGGAAGTCTGATTCGAGTATGGCACAGGCTACTCAAGTGGATAGTATGGACCACGCCACGGTGGTGACCAATCTTGGTATTCTTGCCAGGTGTATTGGTATCATAACCCAAAAGTGGTACCGTGGCACTTTGGTTGTATTAGTTTGGAGATGCCCTGAAGATTCTTACCACACTCCTTACCGGGATCATATCCTCTCCATGCTAGCATGCTTGCTATCTTGGTACTCCGCCTCTTATCTTTCTCGATCGCGTTGACCCGCTCGATACGGTAGTAGGTTTCTCCACCTAACCTTCTTCTATTTTTAATCACCGGGATAGTCTGACTAGTGTAAATGGGGTTGCTCCCATCTCCATGGATAATTACTTCCTGGTGGTTCCATTCGAACTTCACGGCCTGATATGAAGTAGATGATATAGCCCCAGTGGCGTGTATCCATAATCGTCCCAATTACAGATTGTTATGAGGCGGATATGTCCAGTAAATGAAACTCAACATCAAACCATGTAGGACCCATCTGCAGGCAGAGATTGGTTTCTCCAATGGTAGCTCTTTGAGACCCGTTGACTGCTTTCACATTCATAGTTCCCTCTCGTATCTCATATAGGTCTTTGCTAACCTCTTCAACGTTGTCAATGGGAAAATGTTGAGGCTGGATCCTCCGTCAATCAAAACTCTGGCGATAAACATATCTTCACATTGCAATGTGATGTGCAGTGCACTGTTGTGATTCAACCCTTCAAGCGGCAGCTCATCCTCGTGGAAGGTGATTTTATGGCTTTCTAGCACCTGCCCCGCCATGTTGGCCATTTCTCCACCAGTGATATTGTTGGGTACATATGCTTCACTCAAAACCTTTATTAGAGCATTTTTGTGTGCCTCTGAATTTTGTAGCAGTGACAGGATAGATATCTGGGCAGGAATATTGTTCAAATAATCGACGACTGAATACTCCCTTACATGTACTTTCCTCCAAAGGTCATTTGGACCAGTATTAATAATGGGCGGTTTGTTGGAGGCCTGCTTACTAGTTTCTCCCAAATGTTTTGGCATGTAAACCCTTCCCGTTCTGGTCATCCCTTGTGCAGCGCCTGATTCTTCCATTTTTCCTTCCCCTTTCTTCTAGCTTCGGCCACATAATCCCAAGAAACAACATTGGTACTGAAGGGCGGTATGGTTGATACTGTCACTGTGAAAGGTGTGGTTGCAGGTGGTACTTTCAACCTTAAATGGAACCGATGTGGTTACCTCAATATCAACTGGCGGCTGTATTTGCACCATAATAGGATTGAGCGTCACTATGGGTTTCTTAGGATCGTCACCCTCTTTGGTAAGTCCAATTGATCCCTCGGGATCCCACTCCTAATTAGTTTCTTTCACATTAATCCCCTCGCCCCTATGATCTGGAAGAGGGTTGTTGTGGATGTTGGGTGCATCTTCCTTCGCCTGGATGACCTTATTATCAATCAAGGTCTGAATCTTATCATTCAATGTCCGGCACTCGTCAATAATGTGCCCTTTCGTACTTGAATGGTACGCACATGTTTAGTTCGTATTGACCCATTGAGATGAATTTCTCCATGGCCACAGCGGTAATAGGGGTGACATAACCAGCAGCCTTTAACCTCTAGTACAACTAGTCAATGGGTTCAACAATGGCGGTACACTGTCTAGGTGGTTTGCAGTCAAAATTAGGCCGGGGTTTCTGGTAGTTTGGACGAGTTGGAGGTGAGTAAAAGTAGGATGGTTGGGAATTATATATATGGTAGACAGCTGCGGGTTGATAATATTTGGGAGGTGATGGTTGGTATGTGGTGGAGGTGTTTGGTATGTGGGTGGAGGTGTTTGGTATGTGAGTGGAGGGGTCTGGTATACAAATGGAGTTTTGGGTCCTTGGGCAACCATTACTATTCCCACATATTTCTTCTTCGATATACCACCTGATTGTAATACTTTGATTATGGCCTGCAGTGCCTCAAAATTCGTCACCATCCCACATTTAATATCCTCTTCAATCCTTTCTCCGAGTTTTATGATATTGGAGAACTTATGTTTCTCAATGACTATTAGCCTTTCATAATACTGTGGATCCTGTGCCCTGACAAAGAACTTGTTCATCTTTTCCTCGTCTAATGATGGTCTAACCTTGGCTGCTTCCGACCTCCACCGAGTAGCATACTCGCGGAAAGTCTCAGTTGGCTTCTTCTTTGAGTTCTGGATATAGAAGGCATCCAGCGCATTCTCCGTATTAAATCTGAACATGTCCATGAAGTCGGACGCCATGATCACCCAATTGGCCAACTTCTTAGGATTCTAGCTTATGTACTAGGATAGGGCATCTCCGGTAAGACTTCTCATGAAGAGCTTCATTCGAATCCTTTCATCTTTTTAGACCCCTACGAGCTTGTCACAATAAGTCCTTAGATGAACTTTTGGGTCACCCGTTCCGTCAAACATTTCGAACTTGGGAGGTTTTTAACCCTCTGGCAGTTCTACATCTGGTTGTATGCATAGATCCTTATAGTTCAATCCTTTTATCCCTTTACCCCCTTCAACACCTTAAACCCAACTTGTCAACTTCTTGAGCTCTTCAGCCATGTTCTTGATGAACAGGTCCTTCTCAGCGGATTCTGGTATATCGGAGATTCGTTGAGTGGAGTGAGGTAGGGTTTCTACGTATATAGGGTTTTTCTGGTGAAGGCCACGAGTTTGCGCATAATGATTATCATTGGTGAGGTTTTAGGTTTCGGGAATAATTTGTGGGGTATTTTGGGGAGTATGGTAGATTGTTTGCTGGTATTGAGGAGGGAGAGGTTTATTTTGAGTTGGGGTCGTATACTGGTGAGGTGTGGGATGATTCTGCGTGCATTTGTTGGGTGTGTTTTGAGGTGGTACAGGGTTCTGGGTGTTTGGGTGATTGATGTTTGGGATGTTGAGTGTGAGAGAGAGGTTTTCTAAGCTACAGACCTGCTCAACCTCACCCTGAAGTTCGATTATTTTCTGTTCAAATCGTGAAACCACATTCATTTGGCGCCTGAGTATCCCGACTATCAGATGTTTATGCATTCTCAACATGTGTGTTGTTGTCTGTTCTGATGCCGTTCATATCATCCATTTTATCTTTCTCTTTACCTTTCGGTACACTTGGAGGAGGAAAGGGCTCCTGGATCTGGTATGATAAGCTTATGATGCCAGTATGCGTGAACCAACCTTGGGGAATGGGAATAATGAAAAAGGAAATAAAAACAAAAGGTAAGCAAGTCAGTAAGGGTTCCAAAAAGAGTATTTGCAATATCTAAACACATAGTACGGGAATGTAAATTCACGTCCTAATTTGGGAGCCTCGTTGTGCCCGAGGTAGGCCTAGCGACAAGTAAATTTGGAGAATTTTAGTGCCAATAATTTCCTCATTTCATTAATGTCAAAGTAGATGAATCTAAAACGACACTAAATTAGATAAGTCATTAATGGCATCGGCCTTATTACATTTTGAAAAAGCAGGTAAATCTAATATACTTTGTCCCAGAAGGACCTTCTCCAAGCTTGATCTTCTTGGCTCCATTGATCAGGTTCCCCAGGTCGTGCATGCCCAACAACAGGTATATTCTAGCTATATGTCCTCCCTCGCTTCCTTCAGCATTCTGGAAGTCGGCGACTTTTTTCCTCGTCTTCCCCTCCAGCTCCATCATACCCTGCTCCAAATATTCCAGCCTTTCATTAGATTTGATAGCCCTTTCCCTCCATTCATTGATCAAATCCATATCAGTCTTGTGTTGCTCCATATGCTCGGCCTCGGACTCATGAACCCTTTTGTGCAGTTTATTGTATTTCACTTGGGCTTCAGCAACTTCATCTATGACCCTGTTTTCTCGACTGATTCCCCGCTCAATTACCCCTGCTATGCTATCTTCCAACCATGATAGGTTAAAGCGTACATGCCCTGCGTGGTACCTGTCTGGCTCGATGGTGTCCCTTTCTACAATAACCTTATATGCCACATATGCTGAGCTTCACATGTGTACGGGATGTCGTCATCCTGAAAATCTGCCCTGTAATGACTCATTTCAGAAACTCGTAGTATGACTTGCTTCCTGCCTACCTGTCTCATAACCCTTATGGGAACATAAGGGTATATGCCCCTTAACCCGATAAAAATCAGGTGCGGAGCGTCCCTAGATCTGATGATGAACTCACTGGTAGGGAACCATTCGAAAATCCATTGAACCTGGTCCTCAGTCAAATTGTCAAAAACTGCGCCTATTCTGTAGCATTTTCCAGTTGAGCAAACCTGTGTGGGATAAATGTCATTCTCTTAGGGTGATGGAAGGCTATACGATCATTCCACGCCCTTCATGGGAACTCTTGACGATATTGACCCTTTTGGAGATGCTCCAATAACCAAAGTTGTAGCAGCAAATTGCAACCTTCAAAATGTTTAAATCCCTTCTCGCAGCGGTCCAAAGCTTGATAGATGTCAGATATGATCATATTGACAATGGTATATGTTTTCCCTCGATCCCCTCCATTAAAGTTTTGGTTACCATAGCCAGTCTAGTGTGAATCCTGTCTCCTTTGCTTGGAAATACTAGCATACCTAGGAAGTAAACAATGAACACAAAAACCCGGTGGTGAATATGACCCAATGAAGTGATAGAGAATTCATCATGGAAGATACGATAGGATTTTCTATGACCATATCATTCATAGAGGTAGTCAAAGGGTATGTAGGACTCCTTCAGGCACTCCAAATCATCGCTCTTTTTCAAACCCATCATTTTTAGGAACCCCTTAGTGGCACGGTTTTCCGGCACAAATAAACCCCGATTGTCCCAATAATCTAGTGAATCCCCGTATCTCCTCCAAGAGAGGAGTCATTTGTATGTTTCCAAAATAGAACATGCACCTTTCTCTGTCCCAGAACATAGTGGCCGCTTCGATCAACATATTGTTTAGTTGGATATCCTGTAAAGAGGGTAAGTTTCCGAGGACCCTTTTCACATGGTCTTTGTCACTTGGCGAAAGGTCCTCCCACCAATCCAGCAACAATGGTGGTATTCTTTGGACCATTCAAAACATGGGGACTTCGTGCCTCATTTTCTGTAAAACAAATAAGGTTAGGCCCTTTCCGTCTCCTGATTCGACTATTTATACATCTATGATATGTATATTGACACTTATTTCTCCAAAATTAATGCACAAAATCGTGGTTGCGTCCGTTGGGATTATGGAAAGCCTGGTGGAATTTGGACAAGGCTTGTCTTAAAGGGTTATTATATGGACAACACATTAACCCGGCTAGGTTTGACCATGATGCATGTATAGTTATAATCAGACTAAGGTTGCTATAGGGGTCTAGACTGGTACCCTCAAGCGCACAACTTGAGGGGGAAAGTCATGGAACCGTCGACTGCATTGTTGTTCGACTAGTTTTACTACAAATAAGCCTTTCTGAATTTAAAGGGTGATACATAGGAATGGTGCAAACACGCATTGTGTTGCTATAGGATTGATTATGCACGAGTTGAATATTAAGTTGAGCATGATTTATGCAACAGTAAATAGCATGTTGTCACGTCTTCGCACGTTAAAAATGATAAATGCGGTATTTAATAATTGAAAGACGTTTAAGAAAGAAAACAAAGAGACAAGTCATTTTCTGTAGGAAAGTAAATCATAAATGCTTGAAAATAGGCAATTAAATTCACATAAAGGTGAAAAACAAAGGGTGCACACGTATTAGCAGAAAAAAGCATGCTTAAGACTAATTCACAAAAGCAAGTTTGTCATGGTAAGATCCTAATTTGTCCCCAGCAGAGTCGCCACGCTGTCGTGCCCCCCCTTTTTCCTCGCAGTATCCGGGTTTCGATATTTTGGGACAAATCCCTTCCTTTTGGGACGAGGTATGGGATTTGAAGAGTCGCCACCTAACGGATTAAGGTGAGTTAGGGCACCTAAAGCAAATAACTCATAAACCGGTTTACATCATCAGAGATTGGGTAAGGGCTCAAAATTACCTTGAGGGGAAGGTGTTAGGCACCCCTCGAGGTCCACAACGGTGGGTCCCGGCCAAACTTAATTTAAGCGAATTACTCTTTTAAGGAAATAAATCAGTTTAAACAAATAGAGATTACTTTAAAACGGGAATTAAAGGGGTCATAAGTTTATTAGCCTATAGGATCATTTCCATGCAATACTCGGTAATCTTCCCCAAATTGAGGTGTTACGCGTAGTATTAGTGCATAGGTGATCATCTCCTTTACTGCCCAGTTACCCTCCCCTTTTCAATTATTACCTAAGTGTTCTAATAAAATCCAATATGTACCTTATGCGTGCATTACCCGTCCCTTATCTATGGCCTTGGAGGTGTTTAGGAGCTCTAAGGTGATTATAGACTCACCTATGTTTCTTAAAAGGAGAAAACTAAGCGACAAACAAAAATCAATTGGGACTGTCACATAAGGAGCAATTAAGGGGACTCATGTTTATCTCCACAAATAGACAAACAAATGCACGCTATTTAGACAAACGATTTTTAATGATTTAGGATCCTATAGGCAGGATATCTAAATGAGCATAAACAGAATATATAGCAGTTTTATTAAAGCGAGGTTGTGAGTATCTATCAGGTTCTCTACTGATTTTGTTAATATCCTGAATTGGGCACGTTTCAAGCAGCAAGAAATCACAGTTTTTAAACACAAGATTTTAATTATCCTACAGGCTTGCCTAAGTGATAATCGGGAAGAATCCTATAGACGTGGTATCTAAGGGTTAATCAGACCATAATTTATAAACCAAAGATTGATTTTAACGGGCAGATTTTGTCTTTTTAGATCCTATAAACATGTTTTCTCTGTGTTGAAACTGATTACAAGCATTATTTCCTATTGAGATGATATCTAAACACAGAAACTGATTTTTACATTTATTTCATATAGGCATGATGTCTAAGTGTAGAAACTGTTTTTACACTTATTCCTATAGGCATGATGTCTAAGCGTCAAGACTAATTTTATATGTGTTTCCTATAGACATGATATCTAGGCGAGTAAGGTGTTAACCAGTTTCCAAGAAAGTTCAACAAGGAAGATCCTATGAACATGATTTCTAATGCACATAGAGAGATTTTGAAAACATGATTATTGATGCAGAATTGATAAACGACCTAGAATCAGGACTTCTAGGATGCGGAGTGTGAAAATTCAGGATAATGAGATAAACCCTATAGGATGGTTTCTAATGCACATAAGGAATCCCCTCAACAGTCTATAAGCATGATTTCTACCCGGATATGACAAAAGATATATATCCTTCTGTAGCTTTTACTAATAACCCCATATCTATTTTACAGAGATTATTGTTACAGACCAATACAAATGAATTACATAATGAAAATCACTATACTATAAGGAGCCTTGACAGGCCCAAAGTCAACCTGGAAGAAAGGCCTCGAATCGAATCTGGAGTACACCAGTAGTTCATAATACACCAAATGGGCTTCTGGTGTGTCAAAGTTCCCAAGGGCCTCAGGGAACCTGGGCAATGTTCACACCAGAACCTTTTCAAAGAAACTGCTTTGTGAACAAGTTTGGAAGGCCAGCCCCAGTGTTTCAGAGTTCGGAGGTGTCTTATCGACTCCTAGATAGTACTCACACTGGCGCGGGGCACGACCCTAGAGATCTAAGAGTAGGAGTTGAAAATGATATATAAAAGTAGGAGATAGTTTTAGGAAAAATAGTTTGGACGTTTAAAAGTGAATAGAAACAGATTACAAGATTAAAAACTACAAACAAAACCACATTTAGCAGACTGAATTCCAGTAGTTAAACAATCACAACAAGAGCTACAGACATGGTTAAATAAGTTTTGCACATAGCATACAACTAAATCAAACAAAGTTTTACATTGCATAAGTTGGCTTA
Source organism: Nicotiana paniculata (assembly GCA_005239505.1). Taxonomy (NCBI): domain Eukaryota; kingdom Viridiplantae; phylum Streptophyta; class Magnoliopsida; order Solanales; family Solanaceae; genus Nicotiana; species Nicotiana paniculata. Next base: position 73,563 of record ML348689.1, on the reverse strand, counting down.
GTTTATTAACTATTACTAGGTGGAATCATATAGACATGTATTAAGTGACTAGTCAGACAGTCGTATAGAAAGGATAGCAGGAATTTAAAGCACATTATCCTTGAAAGAAGTATACAGAAATCATGAATTAATAAGGAACATGTTAAGGTAAATTATCAACACATAAATCAGGACATGAATTGAGGCATGCTAGTGTAACGACCCGGTAGGTCGTGTTGAGAGTTAGCGCCCTGATCACCTAATAACTAATTTCTCCATGTCCATTTCTACTCTTTGAGACTTGTCGAAGCGTTGAATGGTGAAATTAGAAGGTTTTTGGGTCACATAGTACTTATATGTGAGTTTAAGCTTGAGAAATCAGGCCGCAGTTGGAACTATGTGAAGACGCGTCCGGAATGGGATTATGTCAACTCCGTTAGCTCCATTGGGTGATTGCGGAGTTATGAGCGTGTCCGGAATGTGTTTTCGAGGTCTGTAGTAGATTTAGGCTTGAATTGGCGAAAGTTAGAATTTCGGCGATTTCGACCAATAGATAAAATTTTGACATCGGGATCGGAATGGAATTCCGAGAGTGGATATAGGTCTGTTGTGTCATTTGTGACCTATGTGTAAAACTTGAGGTCATTCGGACTATTTTAGATGTGTTTCAGCATCGACTGTAGATCTTTGAAATTTCATAAGTTCTTAGGCTTGAATCCATGTATAATTGGTCATTTTGGTTTTATGTGATATGTTTTGGAGGCTCGACTAAGTTTTGACAAGGTATTAGGACTAGTTGGTAAGTTTGGTTGAGGTTTCGGGGATATTTTGGATGGTCACCGGGTTATTTTTAGAACTTAGGAAACAGCTGAACCATTGCTGGTTCAGGTGTCTCACACCTGTGGACGGGGAACCGAAGTAGCAGACGCGCAAGTGCAGAAGAGGGGAACGCAGGTGCGGGCTTGGTCAAGGTCAACCAGTCCTCGCAGGTGCGATCTGGGTTCCGCGGGTGCGAAGCCGCAGATGCGGCCCCAGTCCTTTTAGTGGGTTTTCGCACCTGCGGTGGTTTTTCCGCAGGTGAGGTCCAAGGGGCGCAGGTGCAGGATCGCTGGGCAGTTTATACCAAATTCTAGGGCTTGAAATTCATATCTTCTAAAAACAATTTGGAGCTCGGGAGTAAGCGATTTTGAGTAGGTTTTGAGGAGAAGATTCATAGTTAACTATTCCTAACCTTATTTCCTTTGTATATCATTAATCTATAGCAATTTCTTCCATACAATTAAGGAATTTGGGTGAAAAATAATGAAAATGGGAAGAAGATTCCCCAAATAGGGATCCGAGAATTTAATAAGATTTTGACGTCGGTTTGCGATAATTCTTGTTCGAGTGATTTCGTGAGTTAATGTGTGTTCTAAATTTGTAGCTTTCACCCGATTCCGAGACCTGGGCCCGGGGGAATTTTTGGGCAATTTTCCTAATTTCGTATATTAGCTTCGAACTTATTAGATATTTTGATTCCTTAGAGTGATATTTACATTTTGCAATCGAATTGAATAGATTTGGTCCATTCAGAGTCAATTACTTGTGGCAAAAGCGTGGTTTTGAGTTGAGTAGTGCAGTCGAGGTAAGTGGCTTGCCTAACTCCATGTTGGGGACTTCCCCTTGGGCGATTTTAATACTGTTTTATGTTGTTTAGCGTGTACGTGAGGTTACGAGTACGTACACGGGCCATTGTTGCTTTAACTCCTTTTTTCCTTGCATGACTTAAATAATTTCATTCCTATTTCATTGTCTCATGTATTGACTATGTAGTTTAGATTAGGAAGTAGCATGTCTACCTGTTTTACTTGAACTTCCCCTAATTGTTACTATGTGCACCATTTTTAGGATGTTATATCCATATTTTTGCCTGTGATTTTTCCTGAACTGTTTTAGATAAAAGTTGTATCTGGTATTTGTATTGCATTACATATTTAAATTGGGACTACGGACGAGATTCTTGGAGCTTTCCCTCTATACTGCATTGCATATTTAAATTGGGACTACATACAAGATTTTGGGAGCTTTCCCCCTGTACTGCATGGCATATTTAAATTTGGACTACAGACAAGATTCTAGGAGCTTTCCCTTTGTACTGCATTGCATATTTAAATTGGGACTATGGACAAGATTCCGGGAGCTTTCCCCCTGTACTGCATTGCATACTTGTTACTTTGAGATATGTTGTGCTGACCGTGGGCTCCCTGTTGCTATTTCCTTTTATCTCATTGTTTCTATTTTTCTTCCTTAGTTTATTATATCTCTCTATATCTCCAGTGATCACTACTAAACAAGGAAAACCTGCAGTGATTTTCAAGAAGAATGACTACATGATCACATTTGCAGATAGATGCAAATTCAGAGTAATAGGAAAATTCCAACATACCATGCCCAAGAGATTATAAGAAATAGCTTCATTGCTCAGACTGAGCTCAGAGGTGGAGTCAAAATTGCCCACTTCAATGCAAGAACAGTGTACATTGATCTTGAAAATGAGTATGATCATTCCACTGTTTGATCCAAGCAACACATGTACATACACGGCCAATTAATGAAGATTGAACCATGGAATCCCATTTTTAAGCCTAATGAAGATTCATCTATTGTTCCAGTTTGGGTCATGATTCCGGAATTGCCTTGGCATCTATACTATATGGAGATTCTTACACCTTTGTTATCTCCTATGGGAAAAGCATTGTTCCTTGACCTTGCTTCTTTCCAGAAAACCAGAGGTAGTATGGTTAAGGTTAAAATGCAAATTGACCTCACCAAGGAGAGACCTAATCATGTATAGCTAGGCTATGATGACGATCAAGATGTGAATGGGGAAGGCCAATGGCTTGAGGTCCAATATGAGAATCTCCCACCCTATTGTTCCTACTGCAAACACCTTGCTCACAATGCCCAAACATGTCCAGTTAGAAGTAGGGATATAGAGAACCAAAGGAAAAGGGAAGAAGAAACATCAACTCCACCATCCACTAACCCCAAACCTCAATCACACATCACAGAAAATGCAGCAGCAAGTCAATAGTTCCAAACAGATAAGCAACAAGGAGCAAAGTTGGGGGAGCAAGATCAAACTGCCAAACCAAAAACACAAGGGCACCGTGAGGATTCTGATCTCTCCAAAAATGAGTGGCAAACACATAAAAGAAAGAACTTCAAAGAAAACCCTCAGAACAAAGAGCAACAACAGACATTCATACCAAAAGGGCAGAAGTCAGCTCAAGCTACCACATCAGGTTGTATTTCTGCTCCCCCTCTAAATCCAAAAGATCCTCCTTCTGGTACTAGTTCTGGTGCCCAAAACCAGTGTGCCCACCCCCATTCCCCCTGTGTCTCTTTGGAAGTTTATGGAGGTACGGAGAATTGTCAGGAGATCTTAGTTTTAGGACAGGATGGGGTTCCTAATGGGTAAGGGCTTCGTCATATTTTGCATGAGTTTGCATTTGCACAATTGGTTACCCATAGGCTGGACTCACAAACTATTCTACCACTGATCCTAACTCAACCAAAGCTACTTGGAAACAGGTTGCATCAGATCATATCCATGAGCTAGACAGCTCAGATGAAGAATTTCCAGATAAAATTAGGAATGAACAACAGAGTGATGAACTGAAAAGATCACTAACATGCAAGGCACATGCTGCAGCTGACTTCACCATTCCTCCCAAAACAAACCTAGCCAGATAAAGAGAAGAGCCCTGAGGAAACAAAATGAAGGAATCTCCATTAATAAACCATCAGAGAACACTACCCCCCCCCCTAATGATCCCCTTGAAAATCCAACTTATCAACCCAAAGGAAACACTAGCATGGGTTCAACCAGTAAATTCCAAACATACAAAGACCTTGTCTCTGCCTGCTTTCTATTTCAACCTCTCCTGGATACCAATCCCCCCAAAATCTCCAACCTTTCCTTTGCTCCTACTGAGGAATGCCCCTTTAACAAATACACCCCAAAATTTGATGAATATAGACCCATTCTTTTAGAAGATGAAATGAGTGGAGGAATTGAAGAAGAAGTAGCCAGTGAAGCTTCAGATGAGGATCTCTTGTGATCTCTTGCTTAAGGACATCAATGGTGAACCTCAGAAACAGAATGTCATTGATTCCATGGTCTATCTCCCAGAAAGCACAACCTCTCACCAAGACTTACCAGAAGCAAAGAAGCTGGAACAACTCCTGTACCACCAAAGTCAAAAACCCCATCCATGTTTTAATTATTAGTACACTCATATGGAATGTTAGAGGTATCAGAATTTCTGGAGCCCTAGAGCGACTCAAATCATTAAAAAAAATTCACAAAATCTACTTCATAGCCATCCTTGAACCTTTCCTAGATGATTCTTACCTCAACCAATATAAAACCCAACTGTCAATGCATAATGAGTAGCTAACATCAACAACAAAATCTGGATCTTCTGGGATCAAGATCTTTCTAGTACCATTCTGGATCAAGATGAGCAGCAAATCACTGTGGAATTAATGCATCCAGAGGCTGTTGAAGCTTTCAACCTCTCAATTATCTATTCCAAGTGCAAACCCATGATGAGAAAACCTTTATGGGACACACTGAGATCAAAAGCACAGAACCATCTTACTCCCTGGTGTGTTATAAGTGATTTTAATGTAATTGTATCCATTGAAGAAAAAATTGGTGGCATCCCATACCAAATCAACAAGAATATGGAATTCTTGAGCATGATAGAAGACTGTGGCCTTACTGATTTGGGCTTCTATGGACCCAGATACACCTGGTCTAATGGGAGAGGCCCTTGCTCAATTGTTTAGAACAGACTAGATAGAGGCTTAATCAATGACAGTTGGTTGTCTTCACACCCTGCTACAACTATCACCCATTTAGCATCTGCTGGCTCAGATCACTCACCACTCCTCATGGTAATGCATGTCAGGCCGGATAACACCATTAGATACTTCAAGTTTCTGAATTGCTGGACTGATAATGACTCCTTCCTGCCTTTAATTCAAGCTGTGTGGATCAGACATGTTCATGGCAATCCCATGTGGGTATTTCATCAAAAAAGCAAAGCTCTGTGTGCTGCACTCTCTGCTTGGTCCAGACAAGAGTATGGTGACATCTTCTAGAAAACTAAATATTTTGAGGAAAAAGTTAGAAAAGCAGAGGAAAACTGGGCCAATTCCAATTCAGAAAATGATAGAACAATAAAAAATGACCTCACTGCCCAATATGTTAGACACTTGAAAGCAGAGAAAGCAGTGCTGAAACAGAAAACACAACTGCAATGGTTTAGGGATGGAGATGCTAATACCAAGTACTTCCATAGCCTAGTCAGAGGTAGGAGAAGAAAGCTATACATCCACAAGATCAAAAATGAAGATGGTGAGTGGATTCAAGGTGATGAGAACATTGGTGATGCTGCTTGTGAGCATTTCCAGAATCTTTTCACTGATCCTGGTGGAGTCATTAGGGAATACTTTCTCTCTTGCATCCATACCTTGGTCACAGACACAGACAATGATAGTCTAAACACAGACCCTACAATGGAGGAACTCAAACAGGTAGTCTTTGCCATGAACCCCACCAGTGCAGCAGGCCCGGATGGTCTTAATGGTAAACTTTTTCAGCATTGTTGGGACATAATCAAACATGATCTCTTTAGTGTAGTAAATTCCTTCTTCTGTGGCTATCCCTTGCCTAAATACATGTCCCGAGCTTGCTTAATTTTATTTGCCCAAAATGGAATTTCCAAATGCTCTTTCTGACTTCAGACCAATTAGCCTGAGCAACTTCCTCAACAAAATCATATCCAAGATCATTTGTTCTAGAATTGCTCCTATCCTACCAAAACTCATCTCTCCTAATCAAATTGGTTTTGTCAAGGGTAGAAGCATCTCAGAAAACATCATGTTTGCACAGGAAATAGTTCAAGGAATCAAAAAACCCATCAGAGGTGTTAATGTAGTAATTAAGCTGGACATGGCAAAGGCATACGATAGGGTTTCTTGGTCCTTCACTTGCATCATGATGAGAAGACTGGGGTTCAGTGAGAGAATCATAGATATGGTGTGGAGAACAATGCCTAACAATTTGTACTCAGTGATTGTTAATGGTACTAGGTTTGGTTTATTCCATTCTACCAGGGGGCTCAAGTAGGGTAATCCTTTGGTTCCATCTTTATTCATAATGGGAGCTGAACTCTTATCTAGAATGTTGAACAACCTGTCACATGATCAATTCTTTCATGGCTTCTATATGGAGAAAAGAGGACCTCAAATCACTCACCTAAGCTTTGCAGATGATGTAATCATTTTTACATCAGGGTGCAAATTCTCTCTGAAGAAAATCATGATAGTTCTCCAAGACTATGACAGGACAGCAAATAAACAAGAACAAAAGCCACTTTATGACATCCCCATCAGTGTTCCAGTATACCAACAGAAGAATCCAACAGACCACTGGTTTCACCAGGAAAGACTCCCCTATAACTTACCTGGGTTGCCCTTTGTACACAGGCAGGAAGAAGATAGTTCATTTTAATGTCCTGATTTCTAAAGTGGCCAGTAGGATCAGGGGATGGCATGGTAGGCTTCTCACTTATGGAGGCATGGTGACAATAATTAAACATGTTCTCCAATCACTCCCAATCCATCTCCTATCAGTTGTGTCTCCTCCCAAAACTGTCCTCAAACAGATTGAGAAGCTAGCAGCCAATTTTTTTCTGGGGAATGGACAAGTATAGGAACAAATACCACTGGGCTTCATTGCACACACTCTCTCACCCAGTGGAGGAAAGTTGCATTGGACTGATATCCATGGAAGATGTCAATAAAGCAATGGAATACAAACAGTGGTGGAGGTTCAGAACCAAACAGACTTTATGGAGTGATTTTTTACTTGCAAAATATTGTCAAAGATCACACCCCATATCCAAAAAATAGGATTCTAGACAATCTCAGGCCTGGAAAACAATGATGAGTAACAAGAAGAATGTTGAGACTCACGTTCAATGGAGATTTCACTCAGGGAACAGCAGCTTCTGGTGGGATAACTGGTTGGGTACTGGGCCCCTAGCTGGTTATAGACAGGAGAGTGGTCGACCTGGTAACATCAAGGTCTCTTATTTCTGGAGGGATGTCCACTAGGATATCCAAAAACTTAACCAACTTGCTCCCACACACATGATACCTCATATCCTACAAATCCAAATCCACCATCACTTGCACACCCCTGACAAAGCAATCTGGATCCCTAACAGTTCTGGTGAATTCTCCTGTGCTTCTGCTTGGTCTACAATCAGGGAAAAGAGATAGGTTCTGTTAACCAATAAGATGATCTGGCACAAGAATATTCCCTTCAAATGGTCCTTCTGCCTCAGGAGAGCCCTCAGGAATAAGCTTCCTACTGATTACAAGGTTGCTAGATTTGGACCCCTAGTGTTAACAGATGTGTTTGCTGCACCAAATCTGATGCAGAGTCTGAGGAACACATTTTCAGCAATGGAACCTTTGCCAGTGTGATCTGGAAACATTTTGGAGCCCCTGTTGGCATACACACCACCATTCAACCCCTGAGGATCACCCTAATGAACTGGTGGTTACTTCCAAGGACAAATGATGCCCAGAAACTAATCCTAGATACAATGCCAATCATTGTCTGTTGGAATCTATGAAAAAATAGATTTGTTGCCAAATATGGGAAGAAATCATCAGATGTCACAAGAACTATATTTTCCATTACTCCAATGGCCTTCAAGATGGACTGATGTGTATCATGTAATTGAATCCCTAAAGCACTACACTAGCACTCAGTTGGTTGTCTGGCAGAAACCAAAGACTGGCTATGTAAAAATTAACCCTGATGGTAGTGCTTTGAACAACCCTAGAAAAATAGGAGCAGGAAGCATTGTTAGGGACCATCAAGGCCACTTCATCCATGCAATTGCCTGCCCCCTTGGTGATGGTACAAATAATCTAGCAGAAACTGAGTCTGCCCTCATTGGAATTAACTGGTGCATTGCAAATGGCTTTCTTAGAATCCAATTTGAAACTGATTCCAAACTTCTCACACAGTGGCCCTCAAACAGCTCCACCCCTTCTTGGCTCCTATCAATGCATATTCAGAAGATAAAAACCTTGTGCCAACAATGTCAAGAGATCACTTTCACACATGTGTTCAGGGAAGCTAACTGTCCTGTTGATTCCTTGTCAAAATTGAGTCATGACCTCTCTTCTATGACCCATTACAATAGCTACCTGGACCTACCACCACACATCAGAGGCCAAATCCACCTAGACCAACAGTCCACCCCTGCCTTCAGGCACAAAAAAACTACGAAAATCACATTTCCACCTCACATGACCTTGAACCTTTCCCATGTTTAATATCATACATACACATTCCAATGGGTTACCCTCCTTGAAACAAAACACCCCAATGTCCAGTCCTAATACTCTAACCATGGTTTTTCTTCTGCGGGTGTCATTACTTAGCTTCTTGTTGCTCTATCAGAGTGTGGTATTAACCTTAGGGCTCATTCTCCTGAAATTACAATAAGGAGTCGAAACACTGCAAAGGAAAAAAAAGAAGATTCCTTACCAGCTATATAAGATGTTTCATGACCTCTCCACAACAACATACACAACACTGTCTAAGCATCAGTCCCCAGTCTATCCAGATGTTTCCCTCACAGCAATCCATTTTCAGAGCACCGCCAAATAGACTACACCCAAAACACACCAGTCAACACAAGAACCTGGTTGCAAATCATAACAATAAAGAATCTGGTGTTGCTCACATACCTGAACCTGTTATTGCTCACAGTCCTGACCTTCTCCTACTTCTGTCAGGAGGAGACACTAGCTTGTACCCTCATTTCCACTTCAACATAACTCTTCCTAACAACCAATCAACACTCATAGATCCACCTACCAACCATCAGAAATCATGGGATGACACACATTTCCATATTCTTTCCCCTCACCAAAGCAACCAACATCATCCCAGAAAAAAATAGAGTCACAAAGATGAACAGAATTTCTAAGGCTTTACCTAACCTTGTTTTCTTTTTTGCAGGGATCATCATCTCCAAGGCCATTCAGTTGAGAACTATCCAGAGATTGCAAATTGCTCCTTTGAAAATATTTCTCCTAGATAAGTAACAATTGGATCAGGCTAGTCTTCAATGGAATGACAGTAGAAGAAAAGGGTCCATACAACCTCTTGCTTTCCCTGCAACAAACCCAGTTGCATCTTTTCAATCTACCTTTCCTTATCTTCAACATCTATGGACCTTTGTCTATCTTCCCCTCATTCATACCTTTCCTAAAACCAATGTTCTCTCAAAACCCTCTCACATGTTCAACCAACAGTCACACCCAACAGTCACAACCATTATCAGTTTCCAACCCCTGTTACGATGTCCCAACACCCACAAGAGCTTGTAAATACCAATCCCACACCATTAACCAACTTCACATGTTCTTTTCCCCTCTTTTTCTCTCATTTTCCTCCATCTTACCATGGAACCCTTCAACTCAAAGCTAGACCATCTGATCCCACAGTCATAAGAATCCAAAACTGTGGAGTCCTATCTCACAGGAACCTACTCACAGAATCTTCCATCTCTATCAATGAAACAGTCCTTTATCCCACAACACACAAGAACCTGGGAGCAGGACTGTTTGTTTTTGCTAACGGTTTGTTTCACTGTGCAGGTTTACTTCATAAACATGGTCAACTGCATCAAGCTCAATGTATGGTTTTCATCCAAGGTGGAGAACTTATTGTTCAGAAGCTGCCTCAGAAGCTGAAATATACCAGTTCACGTACTCCCAGATCACTACAAAAGGGTATCCAGCCTAGAACTCCTCTCAGATCTGGACCAGTCTAGTGCCCTCAACAATCAGCAGTCCTCCATGCAGAAAGGACAAAGGGCAGTGCTCTCTTTCTTCTGTCACTCACACAGGGAAGATCCAGTACTCTCATCTCATTCACTAGACCTTTTTGACAACTATATTCAACATTTCTTTCATTGCTCTCATTGTCAAAGCAAAATTGAAGATAGCATTTTCACTTTCCACTTGTTTTTTGTTATCCTTCATAGAAAATCTTTCCATTAGTAACTTTTGTAAAATAGGTTATTTTTGGGAATTATTTTCCAGTTTCATGTTTTCAGTAGATTTAGGAATGCTAGTCGTTTGCATAGTCGACCTAAGTTACTTCACACTGACTTTTGTATACCCAAGGCTGGAATCTTGGCCTCCTTCTAAAGGTATAGCCCATCATAGAGTTAAGGGTCATTTTGGCTATACTTTGATAGTCAAATGCCCTCTTTTGTATGGAGGTAAGGTTTATGTCCCCTCCTTTCTTGTACCCTTTGTTCATTTATGAAAATATACCCTAGGCACAATGCCTAGTGGATTTGCAAGAAAAAAAAATGTTTTCACTATAAAAAAATCCAGTAGAGCCCTAACCTGACCTCGTCACTACTCGACTAGGGTTAGGCTTGGCATCTACTGGGTACCAATTTGTGGTGTACCTCCTGCGCATGTTTTCCATGTGCAGAACAGGGTAGCTGCACTTCATTTCGTGGCTAGGGGTCCGAGCAGCAGCTTCCAAGAGATCAAAAGGTAATTTTGTCGCGTCGGCAGAGTCCTTCGGGTCACCTTCCGCTATAGACTTAAATAGATTTATTTCATGTAATTCCTTATGTTGTATAGAGTACTTTGAAATAGAGCTTGTGACTAAAGTGATATTCCGGGTTTTTGGGAAGTTGTATTTTGTACTTGATTCCGTCTTTATTTTATTGCTTCCATTTAATATCATTTTCCGAAATTAGGCTTACCTAGTCGTAGAGATTAGATGTTGTCATGATGCCTTTCGGAGGGTGAATCGGGTCGTGACAAGTTGGTATCAGAGCGTCTAGGTTCATAGGAGTCACAAGTCACAAGCCGGTTTATTAGAGTCTCATAGATCTATGCGAAGACGTCTGTATCTATCTTCGGGAGGCTATGTAACTGTTAAGAACAATCATATTTATTTGAGTTCCTTATCGTGCAAGTTATTGACATAAAAGATTCAAAAATTCTATTTTATTCTTTCCCATAAATGGTGAGGACCCGTACCGGAAGGACCGATGACCAGACACCTGAGCCCCGGCCAGAGCCGCTAGAGGCCGAGGTCGGGGTAGAGGACGACCACATGGTGCATCCCATGCACCGGCGAGAGCAGCGACAGAGGAGGCTATAGAAGCCCCAGCTAGAGAGCCGGCACAGGAGGTCCCTATTACTTCTCTATACTTTCAAGAGACTTTAGCTCAGTTCATGAGCATGTTCGGTACTCTAGCTCAAGCTGGACTACTCCCGATAGCTCCCAGTACATCCTAAGCCGGGGGAGGGGCACGGACCCCCGTAGCCCGTACTCTTGAGCAGAGGGTCCATGATGTGCAGGTCCTTGATTATATTCCTATGCCCCTAGTAGCTCCAGTTCAGCATGATGCTAGGGTAGCTGCTTCTGAGGCCGAGCAGCTCCGGCTTGAGAGGTAGAAGAAGTACCACCTACCTACTTTCAGCGGACTAGCTTCAGATGACGCTCTGGGATTTCTTGAGGAGTGTCATTGTATTCTCCGCACAATGGGCATTGTGGAGACCAGTGGGGTTTCTTTCACCGCTTTCTAGCTGAGGGAGCGGCATATCAGTGGTAGCGGGCCTATGAGCTGAGTGATCCGAACGAGGTATCCTCACTCACTTGGACTCAGTTTTCAGAGATGTTTCTGCGAGAGTATGTCCCTCAGAGCCTCAGTGATACCTGGCGCGCGGAGTTCGAGCAGCTGTGCCAGGGTGCTATTACTGTGTCGGAGTATGCAGTCCATTTCAGCGAGTTAGCTCGGCATGCACCAGCCTTGGTCGCCATAGTCAGAGAGCGGGTTCGCCGGTTTCATTGAGGGGATCCATCCTAGTATTCGGGCCAGTATGGCCAGAGAGTTGGATATGGATATCACTTACCAGTAGGAAGTGAGTATTTCCAGGAGAGTAGAGGGCATGTTCGCTTGGGAAAGAGAGGAGAGAGAGGCCAAGAGGTCTCGAGGGACTGGCCATTTTTCAGGAGCTCGTGCACCAGCAGCACGTTACGGTAGGGGCTTTGTGGGTCGCCCTGTTCATTCATACCTTCCAACAGCTAGCGATATTCCAGCTTCTCCTAGACCTCAGAAGTTCTATTATGCACCGCCAGTGTCCAGTGTGCCTCCAGTTCGAGGTGCTATTTCCGGCCAGCCCGGCAGGCCAGCTCCTATTCAATCTCAGCTGCAATATTCTCTGAAGGTTTGCTTTGAGTGTGGTGACAATCGTCACATGATTAGAGATTTCCCCAGGGCCAGGAGGGGTGCACCTCCACAGTCTTATCAGTCTCCACGTGCTCCGCCAGGTCCTCCGGCCATTCTTCCAGCCCCATCTGCCACTCCACCTCCTCAGTCAGCTCGAGGTAGGGTCAGGGAGGTAGAGGTCGCCCTAGAGGGAGAGGCCAAGATAGATACTATGCCCTTCCAGCCCGTTCCGAGGTTGTTACTTCAGACTCAATCATCACATGTATTGTCCGTGTCTGCCATAGGGATGCATCAGTATTATTTGATCCAGGCTCTACGTATGCATATGTGTCCTCTTATTTTGCTCCAAATCTGGGGATATCTCGGGATTCTTTGAGTTCCTCTGTGTATGTATCTACTCATGTGAGAGACTCTTTAGTTGTGGACCACATATATCGGTCGTGTTTGATTTTTCTTAGTGGTTTTGAGACCAGGGTTGATTTATTAATACTCAGAATGGTAGATTTCGATGTTATCTTGGGCATGGACTGGTTGTCTCCCCATTATGCTATTCTTGATTGTCACGCTAAGACCGTGACGCTGGCTATGCGAGGCTTGCCGAGATTAGAGTGGAGAGGTACCTTAGAGTATACTCCCTGCAGGGTCATTTCATTTCTTAAGGCTCAGCGAATTATTGAGAAGGGGTGCGATGCATACTTGGCCTATGTGAGAGATGTCAGTGTTGATACCTCTCAAGTTGAGTCAGTCCCAGTAGTGAGGGACTTTCCTAATGTATACCTAGTTGATCATCCGGGTATGCCGCCCGACAGAGATATTGATTACGACATTGATTTGATGCCGGACACTCAGCCCATTTCTATCCCTCCTTGCCGTATGGCTCCTCCTGAGTTGAAGGAGAAGTTATAGGAGTTTCTTGATAAGGGTTTCATCAGACCTAATGTATCACCTTGGAGTGCTCTAGTATTATTTGTGAAGAAAAAAGATGGTTCTATGCGCATGTGTATTGATTATCGGCAGTTGAACAAGTTCACCGTGAAGAACAAGTATCCTTTGCCTCACATTGATGATTTATTCGACCAGCTACAGGGTTCCAGGGTATTCTCCAAGATTGACTTGCGTTTTGGCTATCATCAGTTGAAGATTCCGGAGTCGGATATCCCGAAGACTGCCTTCAGGACCAGATATGGCCACTATGAGTTTCTTGTTATGTCATTTGGACTGACCTATGCCCCAACAGCTTTTATGCATTTGATGCACAATATGTTCCGGCCTTATCTTGGTTCCTTCGTCATTTTATTTATTGAAGACATTCTAGTTTATTCTCGATCACGAGAAGATCATGAGCAGCACTTGAGGACTGTGCTTCAGACTTTGAGGGAGAAGAGATTGTATGAAAAATTCTCTAAATGTGAGTTCTAGCTTGATTCAGTGGCATTCTTGGGCCACATAGTGTCTTGGGATGGGATCAAGGTAGATCCGTAGAAGGTGGAGGCGTTACAGAGTTGGCCTTGACCGTCATCAGCTACGGAGATTCGCAGTTTCCTTGGTTTTGCTGGGTACTATCGCCTTTTGTGGAGGGATTTTCATCTATTGCAACACCGATGACCAGGTTGACTCAAAAGGGTGATCCGTTCAGGTGGACTGAGGAGTGTGGGGAGAGCTTTCTGAAGCTCAAAACAGCCCTGACTTCAGCTCCAGTGTTGGTATTGCCTACGGGTTCAGGGTCCTATACCGTCTATTGTGATGCTTCGAGGATTAGCCTCGGAGCGGTGTTGATGCAGGATGGTAGGGTGATTTCCTATGCATCCAGACAGTTTAAGGTGCATGAGAAGAACTATCCAGTTCATGATCTCGAGTTGGCAGCGATTGTTCACGTAGTGAAGATATGGCGTCATTATTTATACGGTGTTCCCTGTGAGATTTTCACAGATCACCAAAGTTTGCAGCACATATTCAAGTAGAAGTACCTCAATTTGCGCCAGCGGAGATGGTTGGAGTTGCTAAAGGACTATGACATCACTATATTATACAACCAGGGGAAGGCCAATGTGGTGGACGATGCCTTGATTCGCCGGGCGAAGAGTTTGGGGAGTTTGGCATATCTTCCGGTAGTTGAGAGGCCCTTTCCCTTAGATATTAAGTCCTTAGCCAGTCAGTTTGTGAGGTTGAATCTTTCAGAGCCTTGCCGAGTTTTATCTTGTGTGGTGGCTTGGTCTTCTCTTTATGACTGCATTCAAGAGCGCCAGTATGATGATCCCCACCTTCTGGTTCTTCAGGACCGGGTTCGGCGAGGTGACGCTAGGGATGTGACTATAGGAGATGACGATGTGATGAGGATGCAGGGTCGGATCTGTGTGCCCAATGTTTAAGGGCTTCGGGAGTTGATTCTTGAGGAGGTCCATAGCTCGCGTATTCCATTCATCTGGGTACCGTGAAGATGTTCCAGGATCTGAGACAACTCTATTGGTGGAGAAGGATGAAAAAGGATATAGTAGAGTTTGTGGCCAAGTGTCTCAACTGTCAGCAAGTCAAATATGAGCATCAGAGACCGGGAGGGTTACTTCAGCAGATTGAGCTTCCAGAGTGGAAGTGGGAGGGAATCACCATGAACTTCGTGGTTGGACTTCCTCGGACTTTGAAGAAGTTCGATGCTATTTGGGTGATTGTGGATTGGCTGACCAAGTCAGCCCATTTCATTCTGGTGTTAACTACATATTCCTCTGAGAGGTTGGCGGAGATTTATATCAGGGAGATCGTTCACCTCCACGGTATTCCAGTATCTATCATTTCAGACAAGGGTACACACTTCACTTCACGGTTCTTGAGAGCCGTTCAGCAGGATCTAGGCACCAGGGTAGAGTTGAGTATAGACTTTCACCCTTAGATGGACGGGAAGTCCAAGAGCACGATTCAAATTCTTGAGGATATGCTATGTGCCTGTGTGATGGACTTTGGAGGGTCATGGGACCGATATTTGCCACTTGCAGAGTTTTCTTATAAAAACAACTACCAGTCTAGAATTCAGATGGCGCCGTATGGGGCTGTGTATGGTAGACGATGTCGGTCCCTAGTAGGATGGTTTGAGCCGGGCGAGGCCCGATTGTTGGGTACAGATTTGGTCCAGGACGCCCTGGACAAGGTGAAGGTGATTCAGGAGAGACTTCGCGCAGCTTCGTCCAGGCAGAAGAGTTATGCGGACCGGAAGGTTCGTGATTTGTCATTTATGGCTGGTGATCGAGCTTTGCTTCAGTATCGCCTATGAAGGGCATCATGAGGTTCAGGAAGAAGGGTAAGCTGAGTCCAAAATTTATTGGCCCTTTAGAGGTGTTGCAACGTGTTGGAGAGGTTGCTTATGAGCTATCCCTGCCTCCCAACCTAACAGGAGTTCATCTGGTATTCCACGTCTCCATGCTCCGGAAGTATCACGGTGACCCGACTCATGTTTTGGATTTCAATTCAGTTTAGTTGGACAAGGATTTATCATATGTTGAGGAGCCAGTAGCTATATCGGATAGACAGGTCAGAAAGCTCAGGTCAATGGATATTGTGTTAGTAAAGGTTAAGTGGAGGGGTCATCCAGTCAAGGAGGCGACTTGGGAGACCAAGCAGGATATACACAGTCAGTACCCTCATCTTTTCACAGCTTCAGGTATGTCTCTATGCTCGTTCGAGGACGAACGATTATATTAAGAGGGGGAGAATGTAACGACCCAGTAGGTCATTTTGAGATTTAGCGCCCTGATCCCCTAATAATTGCTTTCCCCATATCTATTTCTACTTTTGGGACTTGTTGAAACGTTGAGTGGTGAAATTCGGAGAGTTTTTGGACACATAGTCCTTATATGTGAGTTTAAGCTTGAGAAATCGGACCGCAGTTGGAACTATGTGAAGACGGGTCTGGAATGGGATTCTATCGACTCCGTTAGCTCTGTTGGGTGACTACAGAGTTAAGAGAGTGTCCGAAAGGCTTGAATTGGCGAAAGTTAGAATTTCGGTGATTTCGGCCGATAGGTGAAATTGTAATATCGGGCTCCGAATGGAATTTCGAGAGTGGATGTAGGTCCGTTGTGTCATTTCTGACATGTGTGTAAAATTTGAGGTCATTCGGACTAGTTTTGATATGTTTAAGCATCGGTTGCAAATTTTTAAAATTTCATAAGTTCTTAGGCTTGAATCCATGTATAGTTGGTGATTTTGGTGTTATGTGATGCGTTTTGGAGACTCGACTACGTTTGGATAAAGTATTAGGACTGGTTGGTAAGTTTGGTTGAGGTCCTGGGGGCCTCGGAGATGTGTCGGATGCTCAGCGGGTGATTTTTGGAACTTGGAAAAAAGCTGAACCTATGGTTCGGGTGTCTCACACCTGCGGATGGGGAACCGCAGGTGCGGAAACACACGTGTGGAATAGGGGCTCGCAGGTGCGGGCTTGGTCAAGGTCAACCAGTTCTCGCAGGTGCGGTCTGGGTTCCGCAGGTGCGGAGCCACAGATGCGGCCCAGTGACCGCAGGTGCGGCCGCAGTCCTGTAAGTGAGTTTTCGCACCTGCAATGGTTTTTCCGCCGGTGCGGTCCAAGGGGCGCAGGTGCGGGATCGCTGGGCATTTTATACCAAATTCGAGGTCTTGAAATTCATATCTTCTAAAAATAATTTGGAGCTCGGGAGTAACAATTCCTAACCTTATTTCCTTTGTATATCATTAGTTTATATCAATTTCTTCCATGCAATCAAGGAATTTGGGTGAAAAATCATGAATATACGAAGAAGATTCCCCAAATAGGAATCCGAGAATTTAATAAGATTTTGACGTCGATTTTCGATGATTCTTGTTCGAGTGAGTTCGTGAGTGAATGGGTGTTCTAAATTTGTAACTTTATCCAGATTCTGAGACGTGGGCTCGGGGGACTTTTTGGGAAATTTTCCTATTTCGTGTATTAGCTTCGAACTTATTAGCTATTTTGATTCCTTAAAGTGATATTTACATTATGCAATCGAATTGAATAGATTTGGGCCATTCAGAGTCGGATACACGTGGCAAAAACGTGGTTTTGAGTTGAGTAGCGCAGTCAAGGTAAGTGGCTTGCCTAACTCCGTGTTGGGGACTTCCCCTTAGGCTATTTTAACACTATTTTATGTTGTTTGGGAGCTGTGAACATGAGGTGACGAGTACATACACGGTCCATTGTTCCTAAAACTCCATTTTCCCTCCATGACTTAAATCATCATTCATTTTCACTATCTCATGTATTGACTATGTAGTTTAGATTAGGAAGTAGCATGTCTACCTGTTTTACTTGAACTTCCCCTAGTTGTTACTATGTGCACCATGTTTAGGAAGTTTTATCCATATTTTTGCTTGTGATTTTTCCTGAACTGTTTTAAATAGAAATTGTATGCGGTATTTGTACTGCATTGCATATTTAAATTAGGACTACGGACGAGATTCCGGGAGCTTTCCCCTTGTACTGCATTGCATATTTAGATTGGGACTAAGGATGAGATTCCGAAAGCTTTCCCCCTATACTGCATGACATATTTAAATTGGGACTACAGAGGAGATTTTGGGAACTTTCCCCCTGTATTGCATTGTATATTTAAATTGGGACTACGGACAAGATTCCGGGAGCTTTCCCCCTGTACTGCATTTCATACTTGTTACTATGAGATATGTTGTGCTGAGCCTAGGGCTCCGTGTTGCTATTTCCTTTTAGCTCAGTGTTTCTACTATTCTGCCTTAGCTTACTATATCTCTCTGTTAAATTTTAAACTTTTTTCACTATAAAAAAATCCAGTAGAGCCTTAACCTGACCTCATCACTACTTGACAGGGGTTAGGCTTGGCACTTACTGGGTACCAATTTGTGGTGTGCTCATGCCCTTTCCTGCGCATGTTTTCCATGTGCAGATCTAGGTACCAGCACTTCGTTTCGTGGCTAGGGGTCTGAGCAACAGCTTCCAGGAGACCGAAAGGTAATTATGTCGCGTCCGTAGAGTCCTTTGGGTCACCTTCTTCTCCAGACTTCGATAGATTTATTTCATGTAATCCTTATGTTGTATAGAGCACTTTGAGATAAAGCTTGTGACTAAAGTCATATTCTGGGTTTTTGGGAAGTTGTGTACACGCCAAGTGGCGATGTTTCATTTGTAGATTTACTTGATTCCGTCTTTATTTTATTGCTTCCATTTAATATCTTTTTCTGCAATTAGGCTTACCTAGTCGTAGAGACTAGGTGCCATCACGATGCCTTTTGGAGGGTAAATCGGGTCGTGACATCTAGTTGAGAAACAAGTAAACAAGTGTCATAGATCCAACAGGAATATGCCATACTAACATATAGGACATGATAAATTAACAGGAGTTAAGGCGTTATAGTTAACAGAAACATAGGTCAAACAGAGCTATGTTGATATCTATAGCAGACTGACTTCATAGCATATTGAATAGGACATGATAACAGAAATAGCCATGTTGATTAACAGCAATAAGCAGGAAAAACATAGGTTTAACTACATAGCATATTGAATCATAACAGAAGTGGAGGCATACCAGTTAGGAGATAGCAACAGGAAAGTGAAGCAAATAGGATACAAGAGTCTAGCCTTGGCTTTCAGCCGGCTATACAGAGAAACAAATAGAAGTAACAGAAAGAACTACAATTGAGTGTGCGAGTGAAAGTAAGAGTTTGTGTGTGTAGGTGTTTCTGTATCTTTTTGTGTGTTCGTGTGTTTAAAGAAAATCAGAATGGGGTCTATATAGCATTCAGCAAAGAATATAGTTTCAACCCCTAATTAGTAAAATAAAATCAATTAACCTCCGTTAATTGGCAGGACAAGGAATAATGGGCAAATACTAGAACAAATAATGAAATAATTAGAAACCCTATGGTTTAGAACATAGACATGAGAATTAGTCGAACACGTAATGAAAACCCTAGTTTTAGAGAAATCAAAAATCGGTTAATAATAAGAAAAAATAGAAGATTTTTTAAGAGAAATATCAGATAATCTTAAAATCATCTTAGATCTACAAGGATCTGAACAGACTCGAGTAGCAAGAGACTAGGGTTTTAAAAAATGACAGAGGTGAGAAGAAAATCTGGTTTAGAGCCATAGATTTGAGCCATAAACATGAAGATAATAGTACTTACAAACAGAGATGAACATAGCCAGATTCATCGAGAAAAAATGAAAGGTTTTGGACAAAATCTTAGTTGAATCTCGTAGAGATTTCGTCAAACAACGACAAAATCAAACAACCAGTGAAGATATGAGGCCGGTTAGGGCCTAAAATCGATGGGAAACCCCATAGATTGAAGGGTTTTTGGTGACGGTGGCTAGGGTTAGGTGAGAGTTTGAGAGAGAATGGAGGAGGGAAGGGATTTGGGGGGCAAGTGAGTAGGGTTTGGAGGGTTTGGGGGTAATTAAAAATGGTAACCATATCTTGGACTGTTGATCTCTGAGATCAACGGCCAGGATTTGATCTGGTGGTTGAGCGGGTCAGATAGGAGATTGGGTTGTGGTTATTTTAATTGGTCTAAGGGTAATGGTTTGGGCCAGATCCGAAAAAATGAAATGAAATTAAAAGAGGCCATTTGTTAAATACCCAATTAATTTGATAAATAATTTATAAAATAGCTAATAAATAATAAAAATTCTATTGATGCATAAAAATAATTTAAAATAATTACGTTATATTATAAAAATACAAAGTTCCATTTTCTTATGAAATAATGTAATTATGAACTTGTGGGCTATTATTGCAAAGTTATTGCAATTATAACCCTAAAATGTAAATATGGCTATTTGTGAAATAATTAAAACTTAGCATAGATATAAATGATAAAATGAATCAAATAAGATTATCATAAAACGAATTGTTATGCAATTAGTAATTATTTATATAATAAAAAATATTGGGATAAATTAATTAAAAATACTTTAAAAATGCAAAAATTATGAAAAAATATTAATTGATGCTCATGCATTATTTTGAAGATATATATGTATTTTAAAAATAATATAGGAAAAAATTGGGTATCAACACTATGGAGATAGGAACAATTGCACTTATTTTCTTCTCTGTCGTGAGATTTTATTTCTACCATTAATGATTGAACTCTTCTATTCTTCATCTCTAACAGATGGCGAGAACACGCGCCGCATCTTCAGCTAGACAATAGCCGGAGCAGAGGATGAGACCGAGGTAAAGGCAGAGCTTAGCCTAGAGCTCGAGCAGCAGCAGCAATAGTGGAGCGTCGGGTGGAGTTTGATGAAGAGGTTCTAGCTCAAACTGTACCTATTGGACCAGCTCAGGTCGGGCCGCGACACTAGTCTGTAATGCACTTGCCCCTCAAATTGGCTCCCGATCTCTCCGAATCTAGCCCAAACCAGTTTAACATCATCAATATATATCAAAGGAACTCAACCCAATCGAAAATTATCAAATTACACAAGAATCTAGAAATTTTGCCAAACCCGAGCCCCAGGCCCACGTCTCGGAACTCGATAATTTTTACATCACTAGAAACCTCGTCCTCCCACGATTCTACTCATACAAAAATCATCAAAATCGGATCACAATTAACTATCCAAAACCTTAAAATAATTTCCAATTATCCACCTCCTTCTTCCCAACCTTTTCCTACTCAAATCCTTAAATTTTCAAGCCTAATCCGAACAAAATAGCATAGGAACGATGTTAGCAACCAAAGAACTTACATGTGCTGAAGAATATTGAATTTCCCTCTCTAACTCGCCTTCAATGGACTCCTCCCGCATGCAAATTGATGAAAAATAAGAAATTCTCGCAGAGGACCCCTTTTATACTGTTTTTGCCTAGTCATTTCCGCTCGTGCAAAAAATTAGCCACACCTGCGGACCCGCAGCTGCGGTCCCAGGTGCACACCTGCGAAAACTCACATAATGGGCCAATCCCGCGCCTGCGACCATTTCTCCGCACCTGCGGCTTCGCAGGTGCGATGCTCCTTCCGTGCATGCGACATCGCAGGTGCGACAGTTTCCTTGCACCTGTGGACCACTCCCCACTTAGCCAAATCTTGCACCTGCGGAGCCCAGTCCGCTCCTGCGGAACCGCACCTGCGGCTCCCTTTCCGCAGGTGCGAAAACACCAGCAACAACAAATTTACCAAAGTCACTCCAAACTTCCCGTCAACCATCCGAAATCAATCCCGAGCCCCTCGGGGCCCTAACCAAACATACCAACACACCCCATAGAATTATTCCAACTTAGTCGAGCTTTCGAAACACCAAAAAGAACTCGAAAACACCAAATTTACATCAAATTCAAGCCTATAAACTTTGAAATTCCTAAAATCCATCATCGATGCCGAAACTATCCAAAACAACTCTGATTGACCTGAAAATTTGGGGACATATCCAAAATGACATTACGAACTTGTTCCAACTTCCGAAATTCCATTCCGACTCTGATAGCCTATTTTCCACTGCCGATCTAAAATTGCCAAAAACTAACTTTCGCTAATTCAAGCCTAATTCTACACCTGACATCACAAAAATATTCTGAACACACTCCTAAGTCCCAAATCACCTAACGAAGCTATCTGAGCCATAAAATACACATTTCGAGGTCATTTACCAATATGTCAACTCTCAGTTGACTTTCTCAACTATTATGCTACTTTAAAAGGCTAAATGCCTAAACTCTCACCATAACCATTCCGGACCCAAACCAACTGACCCAACACATCAAAAACAGGATAGCGATATATAACAAATGCAGAAATAGGGGAAATAGGGTAAATCTCACGTAACGAACGGTCGGGTCGTTACAGGTGATTTGCTTACGAATGTTTTGCCATGTGTAAGGTTTGTTAAGTACTCTAATGTGCCGGTATGAAAGATTGGTAGCTAACTCAAGTATATGAATATGATTAAGTGCTAGGAACTGTGAAATGATATGATAAATAGGAATTGTGGTTGACTCAGTTATACTACACTGATTGTGGAAATGTCTTATTTTGGCTCGTGTTTTGGGAAATGATCTGTTGTGACTTGATATTGTATGGGTGATTGGTTGTACTAATATTGTGTCCTTACGATGAAATTCTCTGTGAAATTGGCGTTGTTGAAAAGGAAAAAGGGGAATCTGTGGAACATGTGATTTTGATTGTTTATGTTTCTCTAGAGGCGCTGCATTCTTATGATGATTGTGGGTGGTTCCATAGTAGGTGATTCAGCCCTCCGACCATAGTACCTCCTCTCCATTCCGTCAGTTGCATTGGTGAGCCCGACTTCCTCTCGGGGCCATGTGTGGTTCATGCCACTTTCTTTTGAGTTTATTGTGTATTGTAAGGTATAGCTAGGGCCTTATTGCCAGCAGGTAATGTTATGTTTTCAGTATTCGTAGAGGCTCCGTAGACACAATGTGGGTAGTATACATATGTATTTTGGGTAAGAAATGGTACGATTCGGAAATCTTGGTCCACGTTGTTAATGTTGTATGTATTTTGTAAGTATTTGGTATCATGTGTTGGTAATGATAAAAAGTAGCAATGAATTCAAGTTGAAATTTTATGCTTAAGTTATAAATGGTTATTTCTCATGAATAATGTATATTGAGATCAGGGAGAAACGCATGGGTTAGGAAAGGCAAATCAGGTTTGCTTGACTGGGGTCACCCGGTTGAGCGCTGGTCGCGTCCCTCGATTTTGGGACGTGACATTAACATAACAACATGAGGTAGCAAAATAATTCTATCATAGTTTTCGAACCACCAATAGGGTGAACACTTCATCATATAGAAACCTTTTACTTAACTCAATTCAAGAGTACCATCTCAACACACGAGTGAATTCCCATTATCACCCAATCATGAAATTTCTTAAATAGTAGTCTATACCACCATAACCCTTTCGTGATCTTCCTACACATGACAGGACATAGCACTCAAACATTCCCACATGAAATCCATTACGATGGCCGACAAGCCCCGCACACACCGGCACAAACCACATGCATAACTTAATCACAGCCGCAAATGTTCCATTTCAACCATGGCTAATCAATTTATCTTCTTTTAATCATCTTCAATTGCCTCGGAAATAATAACAACTTCTTTTAACCCATAACAAACTCAACCCTCACTCATCCCGAGTGACCTTGATTCACGAGACCATGCTGCCCAAATCCCACAACCCTTCTCATACCCTTCTAATAATCTTTCTACAATTTAGAGTATATTTCTCTCACTCTTCCAATATTATCTTGCATGATGAAACATATCATAGAACAGTCCAACCATCCTCATTTTTCTCAAAGATTACTCTGCAAAGCTCGATTCTCGAGCATACTGCTGCCTGAAATCCTTAAACGTCGCATTCTTAGCTTTTGAACTCACTAGGACCGCTATTGAGAGTCACCCACTCTGACTGTCCTCGAATACAATCAACCCCAAGGCTCTCCTAGCACAGGAACACCTTTTTTAATGAAACACGTGACTGAGTCACCATCCTTACAACTTGCCCATGCCTTAAGCATAAATTCAGAATCTTCCAAAGACTAACCCCGATCCGATAGGGCCAACTTTTGCACATATTTATCAAATCCCACACACAATTACCATTTTACTCTTTTTTCCTTAGCTGAAATAACTTGCCAACACGCCGAAAATCCTCAGCCCCATGCGAAGACAATCCTACAACGCAACTGTAGATGGTGGGACTCCCCCACTTAACCTAAAGCTACTCCTTGCACCACTCTAGATCCTGCTGAGATCCTTCCTCCTTTGATAACACGATCTTGCTCAACCTATCCATCCAAATCTTCCAAATTCTCTTGCTAGAACTCCCTAAATACTCGAATTCTCTAGCATCATTCACACCTTCTATATCCTACCAACTAGCCACTAGGACCCCTCTTAGAACCTGCCAACCCCACCATTGCTAACCTATCCCCAGAAGACAACCCACCTGTGGAAATCACTCGCGGACACCTTCCAACGATGTTGAAATGCACGCTCTCTCGACTTCAATACCTCATCCTACACCCTGCTTCACTTACCATCTTACTAGTCCGTCTGCTCCTCATGGACATCCATTAAATGTGCGACAATATCTCAAAGTTTCGAGTTGTGCTGCCGCTCCCCCACTTTGTGACTGCTCGACTTCCGCTTCTTACACCTGGCCTCCTAGAAATGGAACCACCGCCTAGCCTCCTTCCAGGATCATTCTTTGCCAACCACATTATTTAATACTTCTTCTCAATATGCTGACCCCACGCAACTGAAGAAACCATAGCACCGACAAACCTAACACATTCCATTCGATCATTGATTATGACTACACGTCACAGGTGTATAACCCATCTCACTTGAAGACACCAAGTATCACTACTTTATCAATCCCAACTGAGCCATTCATACTCCAAATGCCTTCTCTTTGCCGGAACAAAAGCACTGAAATCTCGAAATCATACTCTGAGAAGACCTCCCTTTCAAACCATTCATCTTCCCCAACATTCGGGCAAACATTCTATCATCATATCGACACCGCGCGACAATCAACTGCAACCATCATCACTACTCGAGCACAGCCTTAAGGCTCCCAGAAACACAACTACCGAGCTGAAATAACATATTGCCCTTTCACAGGGCCATAACAACAACCACAACCATTTACACATAGAAGCACCTCGAATTACATTCGCAGCACGATTTCCATTCCTCAAATTCCTGATTCATAGCAAGCGCTTCACGACGCGTAAGATTGAGTAGGAATGAACATAGGCATAAGCCTCAAAGGAATCAACGCGCACGATGAAGAATCAAGAAGGGAAATACTCCTATCAGCCTTGTAGCCTCTCGAAGATAAGTACAAACATCTCCATACAGATCCGCAAGACTCTACTAGATTTGATCATGACTCGTGAGACCTACGGGAACCTAGCGCTCTGATGCCATGTTGTCACGACCCAAAATCCATAGGTTGTTATGGCTCCGCACACCGCTGTCAGGAAAGCCAAATCCTTAATTAGTTGAAATACATTCATGTTTTAACATTTTCGAAACCGTTACCTTTCCTTGCATTTCATAATCAAATAAATAAACTTCCGTAAATTAAAATACGAGAGCAATTAGAATTCTTTTATTTAAAAATAGTGATCTAAGATTTCACTTAAACAATTATATCCCAATACATATCCTAGAACCCGGTGTCAAAAGTACATGAGCAATTTCTAAGAATTTTACAAATACTACAAAGCTTGTCTGAAATACAATTTGGACAAGGGATTTAAAATAATAATAATAATAATACGGTAGGAGGGGGACTCTGTCAGCTGCGGATTGCCTCCGGATGATGCATCCCATCCAAGTCTCCAAATCAATCACTATGCTATGTAGGTACCTGTGCAACAAAATGCACAGCAAGTGTAGTATGAGTACAAAAACAACGTGTACTCAGTAAGTCGCCCGCCTAATCACAGAGCGGTAGTGACGAGAGGTCAATTAGACACTTACTAAAGGTCCATTTAAAATATTTAGGAGTGACACTAAGCATGGTTTTATCATAGGCAATTTACAAAATAGGATTTAAACATCCTTCAATTTCGTTCACATTTAGCACTTTATATCATCGTCATATTAACAATTTGTAATGACCCGGCCGGTGGTTCCGTGAGATTTACCACGTTTCCCCATTTATGCATTTGTTATATATTGCTAACTTGTTTTTGTTATGTTGGCTCAGTTGGTCTGGATCTGGAGTGGTTATGGTGAGAATTTAGGCATTTAGTCTCTTAAAGTAGCCTAATAGTTGAGAAAGTCAACTGAGAGTTGACTTGTTGGTGAACGACCTCGGAATGCAGATTTTATGGATCTGATATCTTCTTTAGGGGATTTGGGACTTAGGAGTTTGTTCGAAATGAAGTTTTAATGTCCGGTGTAGAATAAGGCTTGAATTTGTGAAAGTTAGTTTTTGGTGATTTCCGGTCGGCAGTGGAAAATAGGCTATTGGGGTCGGAATGGAATCTGGAAGTCTGAGCAGGTTTGTAATGTCATTTTTGTATATCTCTGCAAAATTTCAGGTCAATCGGAGGTGTTTTGGTTGGTTTCGGCGTAGTTGGCAAAATTTTGAAGGTTCAAAGTTCATAGGCTTGAATTTGATGTGATTTTGGTGTTGTTGCATTGTGGTGTTTCGAAGGCTCTTCTGAGTTTTAATGATGTTATGGGATATGTTGGTATGTTTGGTTGAGGTCCTGAGGGCCTGGGGTGTGTTTCAGGTGGTAACGGACCAACGCTTGGCTTGAAAACTGGGCAAATTTTTGCTGGTGTGAGGTTCTGGTTTCCTTCTACGCGATCACGGGAAGATATTTGCGATCGCGTAGAGTAAAAGAGTGGGGAATTCATTTTGTTCTATGCGATCGCGTGGTTAGGATTGCAATCGCATAGGTTGGTCAGGAAAGGCAGTGCGATCACGTGGGTGTTTATGTGATAGCGTAGAGGATTTTGAGGCGCGTGTGTGCGATGGAGGGTTGTTCTATGCGATCACGTGTATTGGTCTGCGATCGAATTGGTTGGCTGGTCTGTGCATCACAATCACGTGCCTAGAGTCGCGATCGCACTGAGGAAAATTTAATGGTTGGGCAGAATATTTTAAAAGGCCATTTGTGCGAGACTAGTTCATTTTTCTCCATTGTTGAACGAGTTGGGAGCTCTTTTGAGAGGGTTTGAAGAATAAATTGAAGGTAATCACTTGGAGGTAAGGTTTTAAACTTCATAACTCGTTTATATGTCGTTTTCTAAGTAATTAAACCATAAATATTTTGGAATTAAACCCAAATTTGGGGAAGAAGGGTGCATGGAAATTGAATTCTTCTTTTGAGGATTTAAGTGGGAAATTGTGGTCCGATTTTAGTGTTCTTGGTATGTATAGAACTTTAGGAGGACGAGGTTTCTAGTGATGTAAAATTTATCGAATTTCGAGACGTGGTCCTGCGGCTCGGGTTTGGCCGAATTTCGAGATTCTTGTATAATTTGATAGTTTTCGATTGGGTTGTGTTCCTTTGATATATATTTATGATGTTAAACTAGTCTAATGAGTTGCATATTTTTCTCAAAACCTTATGTTAAATTATGTTCTAAAGATTGTTGAAATATTTGGGTTATAAGCCGTGTTTGGGGCCTCGTGCCGATCTGTTTAGACCCCTTGGGGGCTTTTTACTGCTGTTTTCCTCACTATGTATTGATGATTCACTTAGCCATATTGTGCTTACTGTTTTCGAAACTCATCCTGATTTACGCTACTTGAGATTTAAAAAATGATGTTTTGGGTCGAGTACCCTGTTTTACTGATTCGCCCGAGGGGTTTTTTGAGCGGTTATGCTGAGTGAGGCCGAGGGCCTGATTGTAAGGTCATGAGTGATATTAGCGCTTGGGCTGAAGGATCCCCTCCGGAGTCTGTACACACCCCCAGTGAGCGCACATAGTGCCGAGCGCCGAGTGCCGAGTGACTAGTGATTGGGAGGCATGAGTGACTGTGAGGTGCTGAGTGACTAATTACGAGTGATGGTGAGGTATTCCCGAGGGGATGATTATGAGGCATGCTCAAGGGGCTTATTATGATACATATTTTTTCCGAGGGGCTACTTATGATTTTACTACTTTCACCCTAAACTTATGAAATATGTTTTTCCCGAGGGGCCTCTATATGATTCATTTCATTTTCATACTAAATCTTTCGGTTTGAAGTTGTTGAAAATATACATTCTTCAAAGGATTTTTCTGAAGTAGGTTTTAAGGCATGATGATTTCATATATCTATGTTATACTGTTGGAAAGAGAGGCTGTGAATCTTGTGATTTGATGACATTGATTTTTATGTGTTTCTTGTTGCTCAGACCTGATTTATTTTCATGACTACTGAGTTGGTGTACTCACATTACTCCCTGCACCTTGTGTGCAGATTCAGGTGTTAGGGCAGGGTCAGTTGTCTATCTGTTCCATAGATTCTCGGAGGTTTGCGAGGTAGCTGCATGCGTCCGCTGCCCTGCTCCCTCTCCTGCTTACTATTATAGAATTTATGTTCGTTGAGTTGTATATTTATGTAGCTGCTCATGACCAGTGACTCCGGGTTCTTGGGGGTTGTATTTAATGTTCAGTATAGATTTAACTGTGTTATAAATGTTTAAAGGAAACCTTTATGGGTAATCAGTATAGTAAAGATGTAAATGGGAGCTTATTATGATTCGAGTTTGGGTTTTGGCTGGCCTAGTTCCATGATAGGCGCCATCACGACTGGCCTGGATTTGGGGTCGTGACACAATTAAGCAAAATGATGATTTAATCAAATAGTAATAAATCAACAGAAGGAACCACTTCTTCCAAAAGTCTTTTTAATAACTTTATGTATTTGTCATTTCAATCGATGATTTAACATTTCAGGCCAATAATCAGGCAAATATCATAACAACTACACAGCAAATATCATGCGCAGGCAATGCCGAGGGTCGAACGGCGCGGACCAACAATAATAAACGGTGCACTGCCGAGGGGTCAACCGGCTCGAACCATAGATGCATCTATTTGCCCCGCTCGCGAATCAATCATGCGACGCGGTTAACATAATACGGCTAGCCTGATCGCGAATCATACATGCGACTTAGGTACTCATATGAATACATACACAAATACAGAGTCGTACCCAAATATTCATTCTCAATTCGTGCCTAAAATCAAAATTGTCCATTTTCTAGGTTTTTCTTCAAAAACCCCCATTTCCTACCAATTTCCACGCCTAATCCATGCATAAAATCTTGTATTTAACTTACAAATGAGAGGAATTTACTTACCTCTTGATGCTTGGTGAAATCTCCCTTGAAAGCTCTCCAAAATCGCCTATCCCATGAAGAAAAATGAAGACAATTGACCAAATTTCTTATTTTAAAACATTCTGCTCAGGTCGATTTCCGCACCTGCGGTCCTTCCTCCGCACATGCGATCCCGCAGGTGCGACCAAATCTCCTGCACCTGCGGTTTCCCTCAACTCCAGCCAGATAGAACCTGCGCCCCACTGCCCGCATAACTCCCCTCGATCGCGGATAATACCTGCGACTCGAGTGCTGACTCTTTTATATAATTAACATATATATATATATATATATATATAACGGACTTATCAATAAGCTTAGTAGAGGCTATACTTGCAACAAAGGTCTATTCACCGGAATTTCAGAGGCAACTCTCTACCATTTTTGCATACTAGTTCAAAGATAATAAGCATATTGGTTCAAAGATGATAAACAACTCAAAGTTTGGCTAAATATACACATAAGGCACGTAATGGCATGCTCGTGAGCCCTAAAGCTACCCGACATGATAAAATAGTCGCTACGTACGGACTCTCGTCACATTGTACGCACGTAGCCCCCAAAACAATTACACACAGCATATATAACACCTATGGGACAATTCCCTCTTACAAGGTTAGAAAAGAGACTCACCTTGTGTCGAATCTACCCCTCGGGCCAAGGATGCGCCCGAATCACCGAACTCTACTCCCGAGGACTCGCAACTAGCCAAATACGGTATAATGACATCAATACATGCTCAAAATAGGGAAATTATCCTAATTTTTCAATAATTCAACATTCTTGAGAAATTTCCAAAATCCAACCCCGGGCCCGCACGCTTGGATTCAAATAATTCTCGAAGGGAACACTCACCCCAAAACTAATGATGATTAATATACAATTCTTACTTGATTTCATAGCAAATTCACGGGAAAATTCTCAAATTATCACAAGCTCTAGGTTATTACCCAATTCTTGATTTTTCACTAATTTATGTAGTTAATTAAGCTAGAAATCCATGCATGAAGCTAATTTTTGAGTAAAGTTTACTTACCTTAGAAGACCAGGTTGTTAGCCCCTTAACAATGGAGGAAATCGCCCAAGGAAGAAGAAGGAAAATGAGAAAATAGGTTTAATACCCGTGTATAAACCACACAATCTGGACAGTGTTTTCGCACCTGTGGCTCGAGGACCGCACCTGCGAGAAAAATCTCGCACCTCGGGAAATGGACTAATGGGCCTTGGCCCACACCTGCGGAATTTTTTCCGCACCTGCGATAATTGGCCAGGCCATAGGGGGTCGCACCTGCGATGCTGGGGACTGCAGGAGCGGTCCCGCACCTGTAACTGGGCAAGCGAACCTGCGGTCACACCAGAACAGGTGCACCAGCAACTATTCTAGCTTGTTTTCAGCCCTGTTAGGTGCCCGGGAGGCACCTGGGCCCACCCGAGCCCTAGTCCAAATATACCAACGAGTCCTAAATAATAATACGGACTCGCTCGAGCCTTCGGATCACCCAAAACAATGCTAAAACTCAAAATCACACCTCCAAACCCCAAGAACCAAACTTAGGAACTTTAAGTTTTCTAGACTTCGCTAATCACGCACCGAACCTATAAAACTCGGAATGACACCAAATTCTTGCAGGCAAGTCATAATTAACATAACGGAACTATTCCCGGTCTCAGAATTCCATTCGGACCTCGATAACACAAAAACACGTCCCAAACCAAAATATGAACTTAAGGAACTTCTTATTTCAATATTGTAAGGACCCGTAAAATTTTCTTGTTTAAAAATAATTGCGAGCAAGTCCTCGAGTTATTTTATTATGGAAATTATTAAAATGGACCTAAATTGAGAAAAAAGTACCCCGAGACTTAAAGAATAAAATTTTCCAGAAAGTAGGTGTTATGCGACGCATTATGCGATCGCACAACGTGTATGCGGACCGCATAATGGTCGCATACCTGGGCAGATCACTGCCCCATTTGAATTCAACTGTGCGGTCCAATATGTGATCGTATTCCAGTTCTGCGGACCGCATAAGCTGTCGCATTGTTGCCTTTGATTTTGGGAGGGAAGTTATGTGATGCATTATGCGATTGCATAACGTGTATGCGGACCGCGAAATGGTCGCATACATGGGCAGTGTGTTTTTAATTTTGGCCCATCTTGAGGGCCATTATGCATCGAGTCTGCGGACCGCATGTCAGGAATGCGATCGCATTCCTGACCGCATTCTTGTGTCGGGCCATGTTTTTCCTGATTTTTTTAAAACCCGACCCCAGCTTATTAAAATACCGCTCCCTTTTATTTTTAACCATTTTTCTGAGATATTAGAGAGAGGAAAAAGTGGGTTCTAGAGAGAGAAAGTCCCAACTCCATCAAATTGGTCTTCCTTCATCACTCAAGCTTGGAACTAATCAAGTAGAACACAAATTTCTTCACTCTAAGAGGTAAGCTTCTACCCCATTAACCCTAAATTTCTAGATTTTTGTTAAAATGAAACATGGGTAGGATACTTCATAAATATGGGGTTAAGAATCTTACATGCATGTACCTAATTTATCATGACCTAGTAAAGGAAAATAGGGTGGAGTAACCTTTCACTAAAAAGGGGTTACTTAATCTAAAAAAATACCTAGTGCTTGATAGAAAGCTCAAACGAGTTCAAGACATGTTCATGATTCCTAATTCTATGTTTAAATATGTCGTATTGTGAATCAGATCGAAGGTTCTAGAAGGTCCGGTGATTTGACAAGAAATTAAGGAAAGATCCCGATTCGAGGTATGTATGGCTAACTTTAACCTTGTAGAATCCTCTTGTTGGGTCCGAGTATACGGTATGTGTACCTTGTTTGGAACTATGTGAATTGATTGTTGAAACGTGTTGAAACGTGTTGAGACATAAGATTTTAATCTCTGATTATCCTAGTTAACTGTCATGCTACCGTGCCATATGAGATTGTGAAAAGATTGATGATGTTCCCAAATGTGGGAATGTGTAAAATGGCGAAAAGCCGTGTGTGGAAAATAATGAAAAAGGGTATTGTGAAATGATGTAAATGAGTTAGATGATTATGGAAACACCGTGTACATGAATTACTACTTGATAAGATTTATGGTGCCGTGGGCGCAATAAATAAATTGTTGATATGAACTTGTATTCCTTGAAATGATAATTCTTGTGATGCAATTGTTTGTGGTTGTTGTTGTGAATTTAAATTGTCAGGTGGGGTCGGGTTGCACGCCGCAACACGAAGTAATAAGGTTGATGGGTTGTGGTGATAAGGGTGGCCGAGTTAATAAGGATGGAATGTGATCATTATCACTAATGAAATGAAAACCTATGAGCTCTTGAATATGTTGATGTTGAAAGGCGGAAAAGGAGAGATTGTGAAACTTGTTTGATTTTTGTTGTTTCTTTCTGCGTGCATTGATTCATTGGTTATGTTTCTGTCTCTTAATTGTGTACTGTTTGATTGTACTTGGGATAAAGTTTGTTTATACATACTAGTACTATTCCACAGTATTAACGTCCCTTTTGTCGGGGGCTCTACATCTTTTATATGGATGTAGATGGATCCATAGTAGGTATCTCAGCTTGCCTTTAGTGGTGATTTCTCCTCATCCCTTTTCATCTTTACTGGTGAGCCCTACTTCCTCTCGGGGCCATGTGTAGTTCATGCCATCTTCTTTTGAGTATATTATGTATTGTAAGGTATAGCCGGGGCCTTGTTGCCGGCAAGTATTGTATAAACTCCTATTACTCTTAGAGGCTCCATAGACATTATGTGGTTGTATATGTATATTTTGGGCAGTGGTTGAATGTACTCGTAATCGTGGTCCGTATCGGGAAGTGATGTGTCTATTATGTATGTTTTGGGAAATGTAGTATAATAACGTAAAATGAGGAAAAGTTGGATTTATTGTGGTAATCATACACTTTTAAGCTTATCTCACTGTTTCACATAAACAATGTATGTTATAAACACGGGGAAACGCGTTGGGTAGGAAAGGCAAATCAGGTTCGGTTAACTGCGGTCACCTAGTTGAGTGCCGGTCGCGTCCCTTGAATTTGGGGCGTGACAAACTTGGTATCAGAGCCTAAGGTTTTATAAGTGTACTAGGATGTCTCGGAGCCGTGTCTAGTAGAGCCCTTCTTATTGGTGTGTTGTCGACCACATTTATAATTAGGGGGCTACATGGACATTTAGGAAACACCATTTTCATTGTTATTCTATATCGTGTGGTGAAGTGGAAATTGAGAATATTCTTGTCTAACTCGTATTCTGTTCCAAAATTTTCAGTGATGGCACCAAAGAAGAGAGCTCGAATCGGCCTAGAGGCTAATGTCGCCCCAAGTGTGGCCTTAAACTCTGTACCTGATTGTGCGGGTGAGAGTGAATCCCCATCATTGAATCCATCTGGCCTATCTGTTCCAGATCGGAGTGTTCCTATTCCTGCTGCGGCGGAGGGTGCTACAACCCCTCCCACCGATATTCTTGATCCTTCTTCGGTTCCAGCTTCAGGTCCCGGTACTTCTGATGAGGACCTCAGGAGAGGTATTCATATGTTTGACCCAGTTAGTGGCCGCTCAGGCCCAAAGATCTCATGCTGCCCCTGCATCCTCTAGCGAACAGGGAGATTCCGTCGGTTCCAGAGTCAACCAGTTTTTGTGGTTGGCCCCTCCAGAGTTCTCAGGTATTGATCCAGAGGCCGACCCGCCGGACTTTTCTAGATGAAATGTACAAGACGCTTCGAGTTATGAAGGCTACAGATACAGAGGGGTCGAGTTAGAATCTTACAGGCTGAGGGGAGTAGCGTATTCCTGGTTTGAGATGTGGGAGGATTCCCGTGGGGAGCGAAGTCCTCCGGCGAGATGGGATGAGTTCGTTGATGCTTTTATGGATCACTTCTTGCCTGCCGAGACTATGGCAGCCCGTGCTACGGAGTTTGAGGTTCTCAAGCAGGGTAATATGAGTGTGTGGGATTACCACATGGAGTTCGTGAGGTTGTCCAAGTACGCTCCTCATTTGGTATCGACTATGGATGACAGAGTTTGACGGTTCGTTCAGGGCCTAAGTCCCTTGGTTGTGAATAAAGCTGCTACAGCTGCCTTGCACTCAGACATTAGTTATGGTAAGATAGTGGGATTTTCCCAGGCCATGGAGGCTAGAAAATTGAAGATAAGGTCGGAGAGGGAGAGTATTAGCAGGGCCCGATCAGCGGGCCACTCAGGGAGTTCAGTTGGAGGAGGGAGACTAGTTCAGGGGAGAGGGCCATCAGGGACATCCCAGTCTTATGCTCAGTCCTCATCCAGTGCACCGCCATCAGTGCCCCGTTATAAGCAGAGTAGTCACTGGGGGCCAAGATCAGGTAGCAGGAGAACCCTATCAGTCTGGTCATCCGGGAGGGAGGTTCCAACAGCAAAGGAGGGCTCTGTGTCCTAAGTGTGGGAGGTTCCATACCGAGTCTTGTTACCTGGATATCCCCATATGCTACGGGTGTGGGGTGAGAGGTCATATTCAGCGGGATTGTCGTGTGCCTAGTCAGGGCATGGATAGTGGTTTTGCTCAGCCATCCGGGTCTTCGATCACCGCATCTTCAGTACGTCCTCCAGCTCCAGCTGGACGTGGTGAAGTTAGAGGTGGGGCTCGTAGCAGAGGTGGACCCAGCCGGTTCTATGCTTTGAGTGGTCGCCAGACTGCGGAGGCTTCTCCATATGTTGTTACAGGTATTCTGGCTGTCGAAGCCCTTGATTGTTATGCTATTATTGATCCAGGGTCCTCCTTGTCCTATGTTACCCCATTTATTGCTTAAAGTTTTGGGATAGAACCCGAACAACCTCATGAGTCATTCTCTGTGTCGACTCCGATTGGTGATTCCATTACAGCCGTGCGAGTCTATAGGAATTGTGTTGTCTCGGTATGTGTTCGGGATACCATGGCCTATCATATTGAACTAGGGATGGTAGATTTCGATGTTATCATGGGGATGGATTGGATTTACTCGTACTTTTCTAAACTCGACTGCCAAACCAGAATTATGAGACTAGAGTTTCCTAACGAGTCAGTTATTGCATAGAAAGGGAATGATGTGGTGCCAAAGGGCAGTTTTATTTCCTACCTTAAGGCCACAAAGATTATTAGAAAGGGGTGTGTTTATCATTTGGTCCGGGTTGTGGACACCACTGCAGAAGTGTCTGCCCCCAAGTCCGTTCCAGTCGTGAATGAGTTTCTTGAAGCGCTTCCGGAAGAGCTTCCAGGGATTCCGCTAGGTAGAGAGATCGATTTCGGGATTGATGTATTGCCAGATACGCAGCCAATATCTATTCCACCATACAGAATGGCGCCAATAGAGTTGAGTGAGTTAAAGGAGTAGTTGAAGGACTTATTAGAGAAGGGGTTCATTCGACCAAGTGTGTCGCCGTGGGGCGCTCCGATTCTTTTCGTCAGAAAGAAGGATGGGTCGGTTCGGATGTGTATTGATTATCGGCAGCTCAACAAAGTCACTATCAAAAACAAGTATCCACTGCCTCGGATAGGTGATTTGTTCGACCAATTGTAGGGTGCGAGTTTCTTCTCCAAAATTGATTTACGGTCGGGGTATCACTAGTTGAAGATTAAAGAGCAGGATATTCCTAATACCGCCTTCAGAACTCGTTATGGCCATTTTGAATTTTTGGTAATGTCCTTTGGACTGACCAATGCTCTATCGGTTTTCATGGATCTTATGAATCGGGTTTTCAAACTATTTCTTGACTCCTTCGTGATTGTTTTTATTGATGACATCCTTGTCTACTTGCGGAGTCGGGAGGATCATGCTAATCACCTCAGGGCAGTTCTACAGGCTCTTCATCAGCACCAATTGTATGCCAAGTTTTCAAAATGTGAATTTTGGTTGGAGTCAGTCACATTTTTGGGTCATGTTGTTTCCAGAGAAGGTATAAGGTTGATCCCCAGAAGATCCCAACGGTGAAGGATTGGCCTAGACCAACGACCCCGACAGAGCTTCGGAGTTTCTTGGGTCTAGTCGGGTTTTATCATAGGTTTGTGGAGGGGTTCTCTACCCTCGCCTCCCCATTGACTAAATTGACACAGAAGGAAACTAAGTTCCAATGGTCCGATGCTTGTGAGAAGAGCCTTCAGGAATTGAAATCAAGATTGACTTCAGCACCGGTGTTAACTTTGCCAGAAGGCACGGAGGGATTTGTGGTTTATTGTGATGCTTAAAGGGTTGGTTTTGGGGTGTGCGTTGATGGAACACGGGAAGGTTATAGCCTATGCTTCCAGGAAACTCAAGAATCATGAGAATAATTATCCGACGCATGATTTATAACTCGCGGCAGCTGTGTTTGCATTAAAAATCTGGCGGCATTATTTGTATGGGGTCCATGTTGACGTGTTCTCAGACCACAAGAGTCTCCAATATTTGTTCAGGCAAAAGGAGTTGAACTTAAGGCAGGCGATGGTTAGAATTTCTTAAGGATTATGATATGAACATTCTGTACCATTCAGGGAAAGCAAATGT
The DNA here is from genome assembly GCA_005239505.1 of Nicotiana paniculata. Lineage (NCBI taxonomy): Eukaryota > Viridiplantae > Streptophyta > Magnoliopsida > Solanales > Solanaceae > Nicotiana > Nicotiana paniculata. The sequence goes on along the minus strand of ML348689.1, from coordinate 36,881 downwards.
AGTGGCCGACGCTCTCAGCCGGATGTTTATGGGTAGTCTGGCTCATTTGGGGGAAGACCAGAGGCCGTTAGCTCGGGAGGTTTGTCAATTGGCTAGTCTGGGGGTGTTTCTCTCGACCTCAGACGAGAGGAAAGTCATGGTGCATAATGGGGCAGAATCATCACTTGTAGAGGAACTCAAGGAGAAGCAGTTTATTGATCCAGCATTGGCGCAGTTGAAGGAGGCAGCTTTGAATAGCAAGATTTTGGCATTTTCACTCGGGAGCGGTGATGGTGTTTTGTGGTGCCAGGGAAGGTTATGTGTTCCTGATGTGGATAATCTTCGGGAGAGGTTAATGGTGGAATCTCACAATTCCAGGTATTCCATGCACCCACGTTCTACAAAAATGTATCAAGATCTCTAGGAAATTTATTGGTGGAGCGGTATGAAAAGAGGTGTGGCAGACTTTGTATCTAAATGTCCGAATTGTCAGCAGGTGATGGCCGAGCATCAAAGGCCTGGTGGGTTAACCCATCTTATGGAAATTCCAATGTGGAAACGGGAAATGATCAACATGTATTTAGTGGTAGGGTTACCTCGCACTCAGCGTAAGTTTGACTCGATTTGGGTGATAGTGGATCGAGTCATGAAATCAGCTCACTTCTTGCCAGTCAAGTCCACCGATACTGCAGAACAGTACGCTCGGTTGTATACCAAGGAAATAGTCAGGCTTCATGGTACTCCAGTTTCTATTATCTCAGACCGAGGATCCCAGTTCACGGCTAATTTTTGGAGGAAATTTCAGCAAGGTTTGGGTACTCAAGTAAATCTCAACACAGCTTTCCATCCGCAGACTGATGGTCAGGCAGAGCAGACTATTCAGACACTTGAAGATATGTTACGGGCTTGTGTGTTGGACTTCAAGGGTAGTTGGGATGATCATTTACCGCTTATCGAATTTGCTTACAATAACAGCTTTCACGCTAGTATTCAGATTGCCCCATTTAAGGCATTGTACGGAAGGAGGTGTAGATCTCTGATTGGGTGGTTTGAGGTTGGTGAAGCAGAATTGTTAGGGCCAGATCTTGTGCACCAGACATTGGAAAAAATTAGAGTCATTCGGGAGTGGATGAAGACCGCTCAGAGCTACCAAAAATCGTATGCGGACGTTCGTCGAAGAGAATTTGAATTCCATGTTGATGATTGGGTATTCTTGAAGGTATCTCCCATGAAAGGAGTGATGCGGTTTGGGAAGAAAGGGAAATTGATCCCAAGGTATGTCGGGCCATATCGGATTACTCAAAGGATAGGAAGAGTGTCTTATAGGTTGGAATTACCCCTGAATTGTCATTAGTGCACCCGGTGTTCCACGTGTCCATGTTGAAGAATGTGGTTGGAGATCCATCAGCCATCGTGTCGGTTGAGACTATTAAGGTTAATTAAGAATTATCGTATGAAGAGGTTTCGGTTGCTATTCTTGATAGACAGAACCGTAGATTGAGGAACAAAGAAATTGCTTCAGTTAAAGTATTGTGGCAAAGCCAGCGCATTGAGGAAGCCACATGGGAAGCGGAAAATGAGATGAAAGAAAGATATCCCCATTTGTTTGAATAAGTCTAGTAGTGATGTCAGAACCCTCATCTCTAAGCAAATTATACTTTATGTTCGGTTCTGTGCAAAAGCACCCCATCTTCCCCTAATTTCCTTATTGTTGTAATTTCCCAATGTGTGCTAAAACCGAACTCGCTGTTCTATTTGAGGTAGTGTGCAACCCTTGAGATAAATGAAAGATTTGTGGAACATATGTGTTAGGTAAGTGATTAATGGTAGAGTAGGTTGGTAATAATTAATTGAAATGAATACAGTATATTGAGGTGTTTGGGTTGTATGAGACTCATTAAAACGACCAAGTTGTGTGCAAACAAATTTGAACCATGTGCAAATTTGGGGTATAAGAAGGAAGAACTATGTGTATTTGACAAAATGATTGAATATTTGCAAATTTTTGAGGTAACAACATTGTGTGTGAGTTACTGAGTGATTAAAACTGTATAATGGTGCTTAGAAACATGTTTCGGGGACACTCTGACAGGTAGATAGGTCTAATTACAAAGGGAACTCTGGTGAAAATTTTCTGAAATATTGGAGTTAGTAAAAAAATCTGGAAGTTGCATATCATGCTTTCAAAACCAAATGATTTCCGAAACCCTCATTCTAGGACGAATGTATTTTAAGGGGGGAAGGATGTAAGGACCCGTAAAAATTTCTTGTTTAAAAATAATGCCGAGCGAGTCCCCGAGTAGTTTTATTATGGAAATTATAAAAACGAACCTAAATTGAGTAAAAAGTACCCCGAGACTTAAAGAATAAAATTTTCCAGAAATTAGGTGTTATGCGATCGCACAACGTGTATGCGAACCGCATAATGGTAGCATATCTGGGCAGATCACTGCCCCATTTGAAGTCAACTGTGCGGTCAAATATGTGATGGCATTCCAGCTCTGCGGACCGCATAAGCTGTCGCATTGTTGCCTTTGATTTTGGAAGGGAAGTTACGTGACGCATTATGTGATCGCATAACGTGTATGCGGACCGCGAAATGGTCGCATACCTGGGCAGTGTGTTTCGAATTATGGCCCATCTTGAGGGCCATTATGCGGTCGAGTCTGCGGACCGCATGTCAGGAATGCGATCTCATTGCTGACCGCATTTTTGTGTCGCGCCCTGTTTTTCCTGATTTTTTTAAAACCCGACCCCAGCTCATTAAAATACCCCTCCCCTTAATTTTTAACCATTGTTTTGAGATATTAGAGAGAGGAAAGAGTGGTTTCTAGAGAGAGAAAGTCCCAACTCCATCAAATTGGTCTTCCTTCATCACTCAAGCTTGGAACTAATCAAGTAGAACACAAATTTCTTCACTCTAAGAGGTAAGCTTCTACCCCATTAACCCTAAATTTCCAGATTTTTGTTAAGATCAAAAATGCGTAGGATAGTTCATAAAGATGGGATTCTGAATCTTGCATGCATGTACCTAATTTATCATAACCTAGTAAAGGAAAATAGGTTGGAGTAACCTTTCACTTAAAAGTGATTATTTAATCTAAAAAAACACCTAGTGCTTGATAGAAAGCTCAAATGAGTTCAAGACATGTTCATGATTCCTAATTCTACGTTTAAATGTGTCGTATTGTGAATTAGATCGAAGGTGCTAACTTTAACCTTATAGAATCCTCTTGTTGGGTCTGAGTATACGGTATGTGTACCTTGTTTGGAAATATGTGAATTGATTGTTCAAACGTGTTGAGATGTAATATTCTATTCTTTGATTGTCCTAGTTGACTGTCATGCTACCGTGCCATATGAGATTGTGAAAATATTGATGATGTGCCCAAATGTGGGAATGTATAAAATGGCTAAAAGTCGTGTGCGGAAAATAATGAAAAAGGGTACTGTGAAATGATGTAAATGAGTTAGATGATTATGGAAACACCGTATACATGAATTACTACTAGATGAGAGTTATGGTGTTGTGGGCGCAATAAATAAATTGTTGATATGAACTTGTATTCCTTGAAATAATGATTCTTGTGATGCAATTGTTTGTGGTTCTTGTTGTGAATTTTAATTGTCAGGCGGGGTCGGGTTTCGCGCCGCAACACGAAGTAATAAGGTTGATGAGTTGTGGTGATAAGGGTGGCCGAGGTAATAAGGGTAGCCGAGGTAATAAGGATGGAATGTGTTCATTATCACTACTGAAATGAAAATCTATGAGCTCTTGAATATGTTGATGTTGAAAGGGGAAAAAGGAGAGATTGTGAAACTTGTTTGATTTTGGTTGTTTATTTCTACGTGCATTGATTCATTGGTTCTGTTTTTGTCTCTTAATTGTGTACTGTTTGATTGTACTTGGGATAAAGTTTGTTTATACATACTAGTACTATTCCACAGTACTAATGTCCCTTTTGCCGGGGGTGCTAAATCTTTTATATGGATATAGGTGGATCCATAGCAGGTAGCTCAGCTCGCCGTTAGTGGTGCTTTCTCCTTATCCCTTTTCAGCTGTACTGGCGAGCCCTACTTATAGTTGGGGCCTTGTGCCGGCAAGTATTGCATAAACTCCTAGTACTCTTAGAGGCTCCGTAGACACTATGTGGGTGTATATGTATATTTTGGGCAGTGGTTGAGTGTACTCGTAATCGTGGTCCATATCGGGAAGTTATGTGTCTATTATGTATGTTTTGGGAAATCTAGTATAATAACGTAAAATGAGGAAAAGTTGGATTTATTGTGGTAATCATACATTTTTAAGCTTATCTCACTGTTTCACATAAACAATGTATGTTATAAACACGGGGAAACACGTAGGGTAGGAAAGGCAAATCAGGTTCGCTTGACTGGGGTCACCCGGTTGAATGCCGGTCGCGTCCCTCAAATTTTGGGCGTGACAAATATTGGGCACCGAAATGCCCCCGAGTCATTAGAAACTCATTCCGAACATACGCCCAGGTCGGACACGAAGCTACCGGAACCGACGAAACCCGATTCCGAGGTCGTTTACCCAAAATGTTGATCGAGGTCAAACTTGGTCTTAAAGGCCAGTCTTAAGGAACCAATTGTTCCTATAGCACTCTAAACACCTCCGAATCCCGGACCACCAGTCCCCGCAGGTTATAAATCATAAAAAGCCTCTATGGGAAGTTTCTTTTAAGGGAACGGGGTTTGATAACGCAAAACGACCAGTCGAGTCATTACATTCTCCACCTCTTAAACAAACGTTCATCCTCGAACGAGTCTGGAATCATACCTGAAGTGCTGAATATGTGTGGATATCTGCTCTGCATGTCCTCCTCGGATTCCCAGGTCGCCTCCTCAAATAGTTGGCCCTTCCACTGGACCTTTACGGCAAAAACCCTCTTGGACCTCAACTAGCGTTCCTGTCTATCAATAATAGCAACTGGATCCTCCTCGTAGACCAACCTCTCATCCAACTGAATAGTGTTGAAATCAACCACGTGAGATAAGTCGGCGTGGTACCTCCGGCGCATGGATACATGAAAAACTGGGTGTACTCCTGATAAACTGGGAGGCAAAGCCAGGTCATAAGCAAACTCTCCAACTCGCCTCAACACCTTGAATGGACCGACAAACCTCGGGCTCAGCTTCCCTTCTTCCCAAACCTCATAATACCCTTCATAGGCGAGACTTTCAACAGGACCCTATCTCACTCCATAAGTGATACATCACATGCCTCTGATCCGCGTAACTCTTCTGTCTGGACTGTGTTGTGCGGAGCCTCTCCTAAATCAACTTCACTTTCTCCAAGGCATCTCTCACCAGGTCGGTGCCATATAACTTAGCCTCTCCAGGCTCCTACCACCCGATAGGATAACGACATCGCCGACCAGACAAAGCCTCAAACGGTGCTATCTCAAAGCTGGACTGATAACTATTACTGTAAGCAAACTCAGCCAAAGGCAAGAACTGGTCCCACTGACCTCCGAAATCACACATGCCCTGAGCATGTACTCTATCTTAATTGTACGCTCTGACTGACCATCAGTATGAGGGTGAAATGTTGTGTTTAAGTCTATATCGGTGCCTATCTCACTATGCAACACTCTCCAGAAGTGAGAGGTGAACTGAGGACCTCGATCTGATATAATGGACACCGGCACACCATGCAACCGGACTATCTCCCGAATGTAGATCTGGGCCAACCTCTCAGAAGTATAATTAGTATCCACTGGAATGAAATGCGCCGATTTGGTCAATCTATCCACAATGACTCAAATCGCGTCAACCTTCCGCAAGGTCCGAAGCAACCCAACCACGAAGTCCATAGCGATGCGCTCCCACTTCCACTCAGGAATGGGCATCTGCTGAAGTAGGCCTCCTGGCCTCTGGTGCTCATACTTCACTTGCTGGCAACTAAGACACCTAGCCACATACCCCACAATGTTCTTCTTCATCCGCCTCTACCAGAAATGCTGCTTCAAGTCACGATACATCTTCGTGGCACCAGGATGAATAGAATACCGAGAACTGTGTGCCTCCTCTAGAATCCTCTCCCTCAGGCCATCAACATTAGGAACACATAAGCGACCCTGAAGTCTTATAACACCATCCTCGCCAATAGTGACCTCCTTGGCCCTACACTGAACCACTGTCTGCTGAAGCTCTGCTAAGCACGGATCATAGAACTGACAGGCCTTAATCTCTCCCAATAATGAAGACTGAGCAACCACACGTGCCAAAACTCGACGAGGCTCTGAAATATCTAATCTCACCAGGTGATTGGCCAAGGACTGAATGTCCAAGGCTAGAGGTCTCTCCTCTGCTGCAATATAAGACAAGTTACCCATACTCTCAGCCTTCGTGCTCAAAGAATCTACCACCACATTAGCCTTGCCCGGGTGATAAAGAATGGTGATATCATAATCCTTCAACAACTCAAGCCATCTGCACTGCCTCAAATTAAGATCCTTCTGCTTGAATAAGTGTTGCATCTACGATGGTCTGTATAAACCTCATAGGACACACCATACAAATAGTTCCTCCAAATCTTAAGAGCATGAACAATCGCCGCCAACTCCAAATCGTGCACAGGGTAATTCTTCTCATGAACCTTCAGCTGGCGTGAAGCATAGACAATAACTCTCCCCTCCTGAATCAATACACACCCCAAGCCAATGCGTGAAGTGTCGCAATATACTATGTACATCATAGAACCGAAAGGTAATACTAGAACTGGTGCTGAGGTCAATGCTGTCTTGACCTTCCGAAAGCTCGCCTCACACTCGTCAGACCATCAAACCGGGACATTCTTCTAATTCAATCGAGTCAATGGAGCTGCAATAGAAGAGAAACACTCCACAGGTCGGTGATAATAGCCTGTTAGGCCCAAAAAGCTCCTGATCTCTGCAGCTGAAGTAGGAAGCGACCAACTCTGAACTGCCTCGATCTTCTGAGGATCAACCTTGATACCCTCTCCGGATACCACATGCCCCAAAAATGCCACGAAATCCAACCAAAACTCACACTTGGAGAACTTAGCATATAGATTCTGTTCTCGCAAGGTCTGGAGCACAACTCTCAAATGCTGCACGTGCTCCCCCAAGCTACGTGAGTAAATCAAAATGTCATCAATGAAGACAATGACGAAGGAATCAATATACGGCTTGAACACCCTATTCATCAAGGCCATGAATGCTACTGGGGAATTAGTCAAGCTAAAGGACATCACTAGGAACTCATAATGGCCATATCTCGTACGAAAAGGGGTCTTCGGAACATCTGAAGCCCGAATCCTTAACTGATGATACCCCGATCTCAAATCAATCTTAGTAAACACATGAGCACCCTGCAACTGGTCAACCAAATCATCGATGTGCGGCAAGGGATACTTGTTCTTAATGGTAACCTTGTTCTACTGGCGTTAATCAATACACATCCGCATAGACTCGGTCTGATGAACCCCTTAGCTAACAACTCCTCAAGTTTCTCCTTCAACTCGTTCGGATCCATACGATATAGAGGAATGAATATAGGCTGGGTTTCTGGAGCTAAATCAATGCAGAAGTCAATATCATGGTCTGGAGGCATGCACGGAAGATCGAAGGAAATACATCTGCATACTCTCAAACAAATGGCACAGAATCAATCGTTGGAGACTCGGCGGTGGTGTCCCCCACATAAGCAAAATAGGCTAGACAACCCTTCTCGGCCATATGTCGAGCCTTCAAGAATGAAATAACCCGGCTGGCTACACTAACTGAAGAACCCCTCCACTCCAGCATAGGCGACTCTGTCATGGCTAAAGTAACTGTCTTGGCATGGAAATCAAGCACGACATGGTAGGGAGATAGCCAATCCATGCCTAGAATAACCTCAAGATCAACCATGTCGAGCAATAAAAGGTCATCTCTAGTCTCGAACCCACATAAGGTGATCACACAAGACCGATACACCCGGTCTACCACCAAAGAATCGCCCACAGGAGTGGACACATATATAGGAGATCCCAAGGACTCACGAGAACCATCCAGAAAAGGAGCAAATAGGGCTGAAACATATGAATAAGTGGATCATGGATCAAACAATACTGAGGCCTCTCTACCACATACTAAGATAATACATGTGATCACGGTTTCTGAGGCCACTACATCTGATCTGGCCAGAATGGCATAAAACCTGGCTAGAGCACCTGAAGACTGAGCCCCACCGGAGTGAACAGGAGTTTCCTGACCTCTCCCTGACTGGCCTCTACCTCTAGGACGACCCCTTCCTTCTGTCCTCCACCTCTAGGTGGCCGGACTGCTGGTGCTGAACTCATACTTGCCCCGAAATCGGGGACAAGCCCTCTTCACATGGCCCAGATCCCCGCACTCATAACATCTCACAAGTGACATTTCCTGCTGTCCCGAAGAAGAAGAATCCTGAATGGCCGGAGGGCGATGTGAGCCCTCAGGCATACCATTAAAATAGGAATTGGAGGATCTCTGGCGACTGGAGTAACCACTAGGAGAACTCTGAATAGCTGGAGGATGCTAGGAGCGCTCTGGCATGGCACTGAACTGGGACACCTCGGGGAGGTGGCGGAGGTGCTGAATAAGAAGGCCTTCTAGGCTTACCACCCCCAAAGCGACCTCTGCTACTTGCTGGGGCATCTCTGAAATCTCCTGAGAACCTAGCCCTCTTATATTGCTGACCCTGCTCCTCATCCGATAACCAATCGACCCTGCGAGAAATCTCCACTACGAGCTGATAAGGAGTACCCATCTCCACCTCTCGAGCCATGGTGGATCTAATACCTGGATGCAACCCTGCTACAAATCTCCAGACTCTCTTCGCATCGGTGGGAAATATCATAAGAGCATGGTGTGACAGCTCTGAAAAGATAGGAAGATCACATTGATCATTTGAGGGAGGCTTTCGACATACTTAGGCAGTATAGCATGAAACTGAATCCCGAGAAATGCACCTTCAGCGTGACCTCAGGGAAATCCTCCACTTTTTGGTGTCGCATAGAGGAATTGAAGTTAACCCCGACTAAATAAAGGCTATAGAAGGGATACCAGAAAATTTGACTAGCAAGAAGCAGGTGCAAAAGCTAATTGGTGTTGCCCTCCCCCCCCCTCCCCCCCCCCCCGCCTCTTCCTCGCGGAGATCGAGTTTTTGAAATTGGTTGGGACAAATCATTCCCTTTGGGAAAGGGGGTTTGCATATTTTGAAGGGTCACCACCTAACAATTTTAATGGTGCATTAGGGCACCTAAGGGGTTCAATTATAACTATGTTTCTAACCAGAGACTTGGGTAAGGGCTTGAAATTATCCTAAGGGGAAGGTGTTAGGCACCCCTCAGGATCCACACGTGTGGTTCCCGGCCGAATGGTCTCGTGAATTTGTACAGATAGCAAATAACAAGTAAAGGCTCAAATAAGAGGGCATTTAAGTCTTAAACATGCAGATGTTTGAAAATATAGCAAAGGAGGTTAGACTTTGGAAAATATTACGAGCTAAGCATATAAAAGTTGTCCTAGGTTTATAATAATATGGATCACATCAATACAATACCTAGTAATCACTCCTCAAAGAGGGGCTACACGTGGTATTAGCGCATCAGTCATCATATCCATATTCTACCATTTCTTACCCTGCGAAGGTGATTAAAGCGCGTGTTGGTCACGAAACTTATTGCGTGCTATTACCCGTCCCATCCTATCAGTCCTGGAGGAAGTTAGGGAATACTATTCCTAGAGGGTGAGTATTAGGCTGAACCCCTAGGTTTAAAGGGAAAAATTCTAAACGACAAACAAAACAATTAGGACTGCAAATATAGGGAAACATATAGAAGCAGAGATGAGGCTCAGATATTACTCCCCAAATTATACACATAAATAGCACAACTAAAACACAAGTAAAGTCTTTAGCTTCAGGACCTAAAGCATGATGTCTAGGCGACAATGCAGTAATGGGCCAGTGTTTTTTTACTGAGTTTCAGAGAAAAGGATCTCTACCATATTCAGACGATCGATCCTGACCTAGTATTAGCCAAGCAGCACATAGAAAGAAGGTAGATATCCTGTTTTAATAAGTTTAATACCTAAGACTTGCCTAGGCATATTAAACCGCTCCAGTTACACTGTTTTAGCCTTTTCAGAAAATAATAGTTAGACAATGATGAGTCTGTTTTAATCTTAGTCGTGATAAAGAGGTGAGTATTTAAACTAATGTGAATGCAGTGTCCTACAAAACAGGATATCTAAATGCATACAGGGTGTAGAATGATGCAAACCTACGCATGCTTTTCTAAATGCACAAAACGTTTTCAGAAATCAGAATCTATTATTTTTTACAGCGAAATTTACTTATTAACACATCCTTTTGACTCGAAACAGAAAATACAGAAGCGTAGTTAAGTTGCTGAACCTAGGACATGATTTCTAATGCAAATATCGATAATTGATGTTATTATTTAACCTAAGACAGGATTTTTAGATGTAGTAATTGTGAAAATGCAGAGGCAGTAACATAACAACTATTTTTATAGTTATTTAACTACGAAAAAGATTTCTAAGTGAGGAATGAGTAGGGTGGAGATGCTGAAATAAACAGGCCTCAAACATGTTCTCTAATGCATGCGTGACAGGTATTCCTAAGCATGCTGACTATTGCACACATATAAAAAATAAATCCTATAGCATGGTTTCTACCCTTAATTATACTAAGCATGCATAACCCCACCCATTTCACTATCCAGCCCCAGGATCATTTTTACAATTAGTTATTACAGACCAACATTGCAAAAATTTCATAAGTAAACAAGGAAATTAAGAAGTTACACTATAGGGAGCCTAACAATAAGCCCAAATCCTCAGATCCAATAAATCCATATTCCATGACCTTTTATACCCAGGTGTGTCAGAGTTCCTAAGGACCTTAGAGGATCCCAGGAAATGCTCGCACCCAGGTACCCTAGCCAGGAATGAGTAAGTGCAGTGTGGGGATGCCAGCCATGTGTGTCAGAGTTCAATGGGTACTCAAATGGTCCCCAAGGCAGTGCTTACATGAAGGGGGCAGAACTTAGAAACTAGGAGTGGTGAGATGTGGTCGTAGTGTTTTAAAAAGTGTTGAGTTGGAAATAGTTTTTTGAAATAAATGTTTTGAAATAAGCCTTGAATAACAGCATGAGAGTTTGATCTTATACGAAACTAGTTTGAGAAGGACAAGAAATAGGACAATCAACAACTAACAAACACACACAGTTTAGGAAACAAACACAGTTAGGGATAGGGGAACTGGGGACAAATAAGTCACAGAATGGAAACAGATTTTCATACAAGTAGATCTTATATTAGTATTACAGGACCTAAACAGTCATAGCATAGTTCGTCACAGAGTATTCATGCTAGGATAGCATCAAATTGAGGGGGGTGTTAGGATTACATAGCGACTAAGTATCAGGAATGCATGCTTATAGTGTCAGAAGTCAGGGGTAAGGCAGAATCATAGTGAAACAAATGATAAAAAAATAGACATGCTGAATTAAAGGGAAAGGGAGATCATATGGACATAGTAGATAGGATAAATGTGAGGCAAGCAGCAGAACCACAAATAGAAGCATAAGAGGAACGAAAGGAATCGTAATACAAACAGAAACATGAAGAGCAGTAATGTGAAGAACAACAGAGTAGTAGTGTGTAGATGCAACAAAACAGGAGAGCAGCAGAGTAATAACACAATAGAATCACTCAGTCTTGGCTTGCAGCCGACTAAGTTCCAAGTAAATAGCAAGAGAAGCAAGAAAGTGTATGTTTGTGTGCAGGAGAGAGCTTAAAACAGTATCTATGTTCCTCCTTTTATTATTGAAAGACTAGAAGTATATATAGTTTGAAACTATGTAGAAAATAAGGCAATAATCATAGTTCGGTAGTAAATTATGTACCAATTAATAATCACATCAGTGTCCGGACTCCCTTTAATTAGGGAGTCAAGACTCAAACGGATACAAGTTGTATCAAGTAAGGAAAGGGAGCAATTATATGACTAACTTTACCATAATTAAAGCATGTGGCATGTAATAAGGGCTAAATACAGAATGCTCCGAGTAAGGAAAGTATATGTCAAATATTTGAAAACATATTTAGGCACGTAAATATGGTAGAATACAATTTGATTCTGAAAATAAATCACAGGAATCACGTATAGGACTAAAATCATAAGGGACTCAGTTTTAATTAAGGAAAGTGTCACACATGTAAGGAAATAATTCAAAAATCAGTAAAAGGTTCCAAGGAAAACACATATGAGTTACAATTTTTTAGAGAAAAGATATCACAGATCAACAAAAATAAACAAGTGATCAAATTTACAATGAATAGCACAAAAATCAGAGAAAACCTTAGGCAAGTAGTAGAGAATAGATTGAAAACCCTAGGTAAAGCAAGAGTCACACTGGTTCATAGACGAACAGTGAGGTTAAACATAATAGAATCATAGAGGCAATGAACCTTAACAACAACAACAAGAAAGAAGTCATAGAGGATCATAATATTTATGAGAAGTAAAAGCTCGTGTATTCAGACGAACATGTTAGTCACTGAAGGACTCAAAATTTAGGGAAAATTAGGGTTTCTAGTAGAGCAAGTAAAAAATGAAAGGCATCTTGAATCAATCGTTAAATCATAGAAAGAAACATAGAATAATACTAAAAATAGAAGCAAAAAAACATTTTTGCAGGGGTTTATGTAACCCTAGTTTTTAAAATTGAAAGAACATTTAAAGATGAGGTTTTTTCAGAGAAAACATAGAAAGAAGCTTCGTAATACTGTAGATCTAAAGTAGATCTAGGATAAATCGAAAGACATAGGGTTAGGATTTCGTGGAACCCTGTGAAAATAGGAAAAAACCTCGAAGACGTCGCCGGCTTAAGCCGGACATGTTGTAAACTTACTCAAATGGCTGGGGAGGCTGGAAAGTGGCATGGGACCATGGGAGGCAAGAGAACCGCTCCAAGTTCGACTGAGGACCCCCAGGGTATCACTGGACCGGTGAGAGGTAAGTAGATGACCAGGAGATGATGAAGAACAAAGGTTTCTGGTGAGAACTAATCGGAGAAGATGGACAGACCCCATTGGAGGGAAGAAGCCAAGGAAGCTTCTAGAGGGAGCTAGAGAGTAACAGAGAGAGATAGAGAGAGAACAAGCCTTGGGAAAATGAGAGGTCGGGGGGGGGGGGGGGTAATTGAATTAATTATGGTAAGTTGGTTCTGGACCGTCGATCTCATATGATCAACGGCTCAGATCACATATGCGGTTGGGCCGGGAAGGATTTAAGGGACTGGGCTGGGTCGTTGGGTTGGTTAAGGTTTGGGTAAAAAACGGCTAAAATAAGAATGGCTAAATGTTAAATACCCAATTAAAAGTAGATAAATATTTTATAAAAATGGACAATAATTATCAAAAATGAAATTGAGGCTACATAGACTGAACTAACATGATTAATTAGTATTTAAAATATAAGTGACTAATTATTGAGTAAAAATTTAGCATAGAAATAAATAATTAGGTTATAATCGCAAAGTCATTGCAATTATAGTCAAATGGTGCCAATTTGGATAATTTGTGAAATAAATTTCGTCTTAATAGGACCAAAATGATATATAAAATCACGAACTGTTTCTGAAATCATTTGTAATACAATTTATAATCAATTATTAGAGATAAACCACTGGGTAAATTAATAAAAATGTGGGAAAATTATAAAAAAAATAGCAATTGTTATAAAAACTGATTTTGAAGGTATATAGGCAAGTTTAAAATAATTTTGAGAAAAAATTGGGTATCAACAACTGGCCGTATAGCCGCTCTATCGAGGTTCATCTCACGATCCTCTGATAGATGCCATAAATTCTTCGGCGTACTCAATAAGGACAACAGACTCCAATGGAACTCTGAGTGCGTCAACGCCCTAAGAGAATTAAAGGCATACTTTTCCTCGCCCCCGCTGTTTGCTAAGGCGGAACCCGGAGAACGCCTTCTAATCTACCTGGTCGTGTCCGATGTTGCAGTGAGCCCAATCTTGGTCTGCAAAAACAAAGGTACGCAGTCTCCAATCTATTACATTAGCAAAACTTTGGTCGACGCCAAAACGAGGTACCGTCACCTTGAAAAGCTGGCCATGGATTTAGTCGTAGCTTCACAAAAGCTTACACCTTATTTCCAATGCCACCCCATCTCGGTGGTCACGACCTTTCCCCTGAGGAATATCCTACATAAACCTGAGCTGTCAGGCAGGTTGGCTAAATGGGCCAGCGAGTTGAGTGAGCACGATATAATCTTTTAGCCGGGAACAGCGATAAAGTTGTAATTACTAGCTGACTTCGTTGCGGATTTCAGTACTAAAATAATGCTAGAAGACGAAAGGGAAGCCACTAGTAATTCCCCCAAATTAAAAAACCTATGGGTATTATACACCGATGGTGCCTCCAACGCGTCATGAGCTGGACTGGGACTCGTACTCGAGGTCCCGACAGGCAAAGTAATTCGCCAGTCCATACGGTGTCATGATATGACTAACAATGAGGCCGAGTATGAGGTCGTGATTGCATGATTAAAACTAGCCCTCAAATATGGAGCACGACGGGTCGTCCTCTGATGTGACTCACAACTCGTCGCCAATCAAGTCACATGGACTTTCCAAATCAAGAAACAAAGGATACAAAAATATCAGGCCGAGATCTGCAAGATGCTGCCCGAGTTTGATGAATTCCAGCTCGACCAGATACCTCGAGCGCAGAACATCGAGGCAGACAGCCTCGCCAAATTGGCGACAGCTACTAGAAACATAAACAGAAAAGAGAACGTGGTCACAATCCTCCACTCAACCATCGACCAAATTGAGATACGCATTATTAACCTTACTTGGGACTGGCGCAACCATATTATCGCCTACCTGCAGAATGACGTGCTCCCAGACGATAAAAAGAGGCCAGAAAGCTTCGAATGCAAGCAGCCAGGTACAACATCATTAACAATGACCTATATAAGAGAACATATGGTGGCCCCTTAGAAAAATGTCCGGGACCGAACCAAAAAAGGAGTGTACTATAAGAGGTCCACGAGGGCCATTGCGGAGCCGATAATTGAGCCCTAGTCAGATGTCTCATACGAGCAGGCTACTACTAGCCCACAATGAAAAAGGATGCAGCTGATTTTGTTAAAAAGTGTGAACCATGCCAAAAGTATGCCCCTGTGATCCATCAGGAAAGCGAACACCTCCACTGAGTCACGTCGTCATGGCCCTTTATCAAATGGGGGATGGATATCATTGACCCACTCCCCGTAGGATGAGGTAATGTTTAACTGACTATTTCTCTAAAAGGGTAGAAGCAGGTGCATTCGCTCAAATACGCGAACAAGAAGTGATCGCCTTTATATGGAGGAACATTATATGTCGCTTCAGCATTCCCAAGGAAATCAGCTGTGACTACGGACCTAAATTCATTGGGAAAAAAGTCGCCGAATTCTTCGAGAAGTGGCACATCAAAAGAATACTTTCCACTCCATACCATCCCGCCACCAATGGCCAAACTGAAACATCCAACAAAATGATATTAAACATCATGAAGAAGAAACTGGAAAACGCTAAGGGACTGTGGCCAGAAGTGCTACCAGAAGTGTTATGGGACTATCGCACCACGCCAAGGATGAGCACAGGGGAAACGCCATACTCACTAGTCTCTGAGACTGATGCTATGATACTGGTCGAGTTCGATGAGCCGAGCCTAAGATACTCAAATGAAAGCGGGCCATGTAATGATGAAAACTGAAGGCAAGATCTTGACGAAGTCGAAGAACAAAGAGACATGGGTTACATAAGGATGGCAGCTCAAAAAAAAACAAGCAGAATGATATTACAACAAAAAAGCCAAAGTCGGGGACTACATACTCAAAGCCAAGACACAAGCCATCAAAGATCCACGGGAAGTCAAAGTAGGGACCAATTGAGACGCCATGGACAAAATCATGGAGGCAGTAAGCAAAGGGTCGTTTCAACTAGAAACAGTGGTAGGAAAACTGCTACCGAACAATTGGAACGTTGATCACCTCAAATACTTCAACTTCTGACAATAAGGCGTCCTCCAAGTCGTACACTTTTTCCCTCACCCGAGCTTTGTCCCAATTTGGTTTTCTTGAGGAGGTTTTTAATGAGGCGACGAAGATGGCATCTCGAAGTTTAAGTATCGATTCATCTCCCAACCTCTCAACAATGTCTTCAGGTTGGCCAATGAAGGACTAGATATACTGAGACTTCTCAAATGTATGTACGAACAGAGCAGAAACATATAAACCTATCCAATGAATGTATAAACAAAGCAATATATGCAAACATATGATGTTTTTACATGCCTCCACCAAGTTTACACATGATGCCAACGTAGGAAATGTACATTTGACCTCGTTCAAATTAATTTTTCAAGTCTACATTTGACCTCACTCAAATCGACTTATATTTGACCTCGATCGAATTAATTTTCAAGTCTACATTCGACCTTGATCGAATCGACTTGCATTCAACCTCGTTCGAATAAATTTTAAAGTCTACATTCAACCTCGCTCGAATAGACTTGCATTAGACCTCGTTCGAATTAATTTTAAAATCTACACTCGACCTCGCTTGAATCGACTTATATTCAATCTCGTTCAAATTAATTTTAAAGTCTACATTCGACCTCGCTCGAATCGACTTGTATTCAACCTCGTTCGAATTAATTTTAAAGTCTACATTTGACATCGCTCGAATCGACTTTCATTCAACCTAGATCGATTTAATTTCAAGTCTTCATTTGACCTCGCTCGAATCGACTTGCATTCGACCTCGTTCGAATTAATTTTAAAGTCTACATTCGACCTTGCTCGAATAGACTTATATTTGACCTCGATCAAATTAATTTTCAAGTATACATTCGACCTCTCTCGAATCGACTTGCATTCAACCTCGATCGAGTTGATTTTAAAGTCTACATTCGACCTCACTTGAATCGACTTATATTCTACCTCATTAGAATTAATTTTATAGTCTACATTCGACTTCGCTCGAATCGACTTACATTCGACCTTGTTCGAATTAGTTTTTCAAGTCTATGTTTGACCTCGGTCAAATCGACTTGCATTCGACCTCAATTCAGTTAATTTTCAAGTCTACATTCGACCTCGCTATAATCGACTTACATTCGACCTCGTTGGGATTATTTTTAAGTTTGCATTCGACCTCGCTCGAATTGACTCACCCTCGACCTCAACCAACTCAACTTATAGTCGACCTAAGTGAAATCACTGCCAAGGCAATCAATCAAGAAAAACACTCAAAAGGAACAACAAGAAGTTCAAGAACAGCCAACCAAAGTATTATCATTCCAAAAATCATTTTACAAGGGCCAAACAAGTGCCCGTGAAACAAAAAAAATGAACAAAATACAGAAACAAGAACACTACTCATCCGCAGATCCGCCATCGGAGTACTCATCGTCATACCAAGCACCTGGCTTGAGCCTGTCCAAGTCATCCCCATCATCATCCATGTCGGGCGTGCCGGGATCGTAGCCATAGGCGTCACGAGATGCACATGCCTTTAACACGAGCATCCTTGAATTCTGCCTCAGAAGCCTTCCCGGCTGTCATCAGAGCCCTATATATATCAAGTTGGGTGATAATAGGCTAGATTCACGTAGTTTAGCGTCTCTTTATACTCCAACTTCATTATACTTCACTATCTTAGGAATGTTAAATGATGTTAAAATGGCTTTAATTGTGGGTTTTATGTTTCGAGCAAGTGTGCTTATGAGGACCTAGGATGGTGTTTGAATCCAAATTGAAGGAGAAAGGCCCATTGGAGTTTCTAGCATGTGAAAAGAAGGAAAAAAATTGCTAAGGTAGCCTACTAGTCCACTAGCGCGGCCATAACGCGTCCACTAGCACGGTCGTGCTAGTCCAGGTGTTTGAGGAAGAATGAAGGCCCATTAGTGCAGCCTTGGCGCGCCCAGTAGCACGACCGCGCTAGCCCAGCGATCAGAGGCAGTACACTTAGCCATTAGCGCGGCCAGTAGCGCGGCCACGCTAGTCCAGTTCGCATACGTTATTTTTCAGGGGTAAAATTGGAAGCTTGGGACAATTCCACTTAAACTATATAAGGTTCAACTCACCCAAAATAGAGGATTATCAGGGTTTAAATTCTTGTTGAAGAAAAGAAAAAGGCAAGAGTCAAGGAGCACAATTGGGCATCAAATCTCATATTTCTTCCTTGTGTTTCTACCATTATTGATGAATTCTTCTATTGTTGGTTTTAGCGTGATTATGAGTAGCTAACTTATCTAGTCTAAGGTTTTGGTGGAAACTGTTGAGGATGAATATCTTATTATATTAATATAGTTTGCTTGGTTTTAATCTCTATTTATTCAACTAAGGTCTTGTTGTAGTTGATTGAAGGACCCTCAATTAGCTGTGCCTATTTAGTGTGTATCTACTCGGGAGAGAGTGAATTTATAGGTAGTTGTTGAACAACACCACTCCCAACGTATATGAGGGATCCATAACTGATGGTTTAAAGGTTAGATTAGGGATAACGATACCTTGGGTGCAATCTAAAGTGAGCTATACTAAAAGATAGCTAGCGTAACTCGGGAGAGTGCGTCTATTAGATTGTCGTAATTACTCAGAAGAGATTTACGGTAACAAGAGTGCTCATGATTGATAGAGATAATTAGGCCAAACTATATGAAATATACAAGAAGGGATTCTATCAACAGGGGAAACCATAACCTTAGATTTTTCTCGCATTTGTTTACAACCCAGCAATAGTTATATTCTAGTTGAATTAATTTCATTCAGTTTTAGTTAGTAGAAATACCAACAATTGATATTCATAATCTTTGGGAAGTTGAGTATGAAGAATCGAGTGAGTCCAACAACTAGAATTAATAGGTTAATTCCCCGTGGGATTCGACTTTGGGCGAAATACTCAGATTATATTTGAAACGTCCTGTTAGTCCTTTTTATAAGGCATAGTTGGGTGTGATCAAATTTTGGCGCCATTGCCGGGGAATTAATGGTGTTATCAATTATAGTTGGAAGAAATACAAAATTCTTAAGTGTAGTCAATTTTCTTCAATTCTCATCTATACATTAAAATTTTAACGTGTGCTAACTTGGTTTTACAGGTGCATGCCTAGAAACTCATCGAGAACTGGTGAAGTATTTAAAGCCTTATCAGACCC
Organism: Nicotiana paniculata; assembly: GCA_005239505.1. Classification (NCBI taxonomy): domain Eukaryota; kingdom Viridiplantae; phylum Streptophyta; class Magnoliopsida; order Solanales; family Solanaceae; genus Nicotiana; species Nicotiana paniculata. Next base: position 17,629 of record ML348689.1, on the reverse strand, counting down.
CGAGAAAGTTTTGAAGGCCTTGAACCGGGCCAACCAGAAAAGCAAACAACAACCATCAATTGAACAACTTGAACCCGACATGGCAGATCTAAATAATAGGAACAACAATGGGGACGACGTGGTAGACCCAGTTGCATAGATAGTTACACCTCTTGTGCCAGAGGCTCCTTAATATGACTGGACACAACCCATGGCGGAGAATTTGGCCACTACGATAGTAGTCCCTAAGATACAAGCTGAGTCCTTTCAGATTACAAATAATATGCTGCACTTGTTGCAGAACAAGGGAATATTTTCGGGGTCATACATTGAGGATCCCCAACATCATTTGAAGAATTTACTGTCGATTTTCAAAAATCAGAGGCAGCCAAACGTTACTCAGGAAGCAATAAAATTGTTGTTGTTTCCATTCTCAGTGATAGGAGCAGCCCAGACTTGGCTAAACTCGCTACCCATTAATTCCATTACCACATGGGAGGAGTAAGTTAAGCAGTTCGTGAACAAATTCCATCCACCCAACAAGACATCTCAACAAATTGATGAAATCTTGAGCTTTAGACAGAAGCCAACGAAAACATTGCAGGAAACATAGGAACGATTTAAAGGAATGTTGGTTATCTGTCCACACCATGGTATTCCAGAGCAGATGTTGGGAAATGTTTCTATATGGGTCTGGCAGATAGTGTAAAGGCAAATGTAGATGCTTCAGCTGGTGGAGCATTCTTGAGCAAAACATGGAGAGAAAGCCAGATCCTGCTTGATAAAATGGTGCAGAATTCAGGGTGGACAACCAGGAATGCACCCACTACTCCAGTAGTTCACTCAGTGGCCTTAGATCCATCCAACAATCTTGCTGAAAATATGGCCACCTTGATGACACAGATGAGCATATTCACCAAAAGGGTGGAGGAGTGGGAAAAAGAAACAGGTACATATTGTGGATACAACTAATGGGGGATTATGCACATCTTTCATTAGTCAGCCACTTGGTAATCAGTGGAATGCTGAAAGCGATCATCATCACTACCCTGAAAATATGAACTATGTGTCGAATTATGGGGGCCAACGACAGGGTGGACCGAATTGGGGCCAGCAAAATCAACCATACAGGCAAGTTCAGCAGTAGCACAACAGTGGAAACATGGGAGCCATGAGACCTCATGGTAATGTGGCGCCTTACCAAAGTCCACAGGGGTACAGTAATCAGAATCAGAATCAACAACAGGCTTATCACCACCCTCAACAACAACATGGTGGGAGACAGGAAGATGGGTTTTCCAAACTTGAAGCAATGATGCAGCAGGTTATTGGGTCAATTGCAAAAATAAGTGAGAGAGTATATGCACATGAGTCAGCTATAAGAATATTGAAGTGCAAATAGGCCAGATCTCGATGTCTTTGAATAATCGTTCTCTTAGGACATTGTCTGCAGACACTCAGGTAAATCCTAAAGATCAGGGTCCAAAGCAGCTGATGGCGGTGAGTCTATGAAATGGCATGGACTTAGACTTGGAGGAGGAAAGAGCTCGAGAAAGAAGACAGGCTGAGACACTAGTACTAGTTCCCATTGAAATTGATGATTCAACAAAACTTACTGAGGTGACAGTGCAGCCTACCCATGGAGAACCCAGCATGCAATTTGAGGCTGAGAAAGAAGCTGAGACAGCCCAGGAACTGGTGATAGAGGTATTGTCTGACAAAGAAAAATCCCAAATCATTGGGAAGAAGAGACCTCCAGCACCATTCCCACAGAGGCTGGCCAAGTACCAGAAAGATTAGCAGTATAAAAAGTTCTTGGATATGTTGAAACAAATACAGGTAAATATTCCTTTGATTGATGCTCTGAAGGAGATGGCTGGTTATGCCAAAATGATGAAGGACTTGATGTCCCGAAAATTAGACTTCCAAGACTTGGCCACAGTGACTCTTACTCAAACCTGCAGTGTCGTTGTGACCCGGCCAATTGCAGAAAAGCTGTCTGACACAGGGAGTTTCACCATTCCCTGCACCATTAGTAACTTTGCCTTTGCTAAGGCACTTTGTGATTTAGGGGCTAGCATCAATATTATGCCCCTGGCCACCTACAAGAGGTTGGGGATTGGTAGAGCTAGACCGACCTCTATGTTGTTGCATCTAGCAGACATGACGGTAAAGAGATCGTCAGGCATTCTTGATGACGTATTGGTGCAGGTAGGGAAGTTTGTGTTCCCTGCAGATTTTGTTATAGTGGACTGCAGAGTAGATGAGGAGATTCCCATAATCTTGGGAAGGCCATTATTGGCCACAGGGCGAGCCCTCATTGATTATGAAACTGGGGAGCTCACGATGAGATTGAACAATGAGGAAATCACATTCAATGTGCAGAAATCCATGAGGCGACCAAGTAAATTTGCCAATTTTTCTCTTATTGATGTCGTGAATGTGATATTGGAGGAATACGATTAGTCCTTGACTATTGAGGACCAATTTAATGCATGTTTGATGAATTTGGATGCGGAAAATGGGGAGGAATTGGCAGAATGGGTGTTGGCTCTTGAGGGAAAAGGTGTGTGGCCGAGGTCACTGGAATTCGAGCCGCTACACTTAGAAAACACAAAGACTCCGCCAGCCAAGCTGTCGGTTGAAGAACCACCAAAACTGGAATTGAATCCATTGCCAGCCCATCTCAGGTACGCGTTTCTAGGACCCAAATCTACTCTGCCTGTTATTATCTCATCCAGTTTGTTAGATGTACAGGAAAAACAACTCTTACAGATACTCACTGAGTGTAAGACTACCATTGGGTGGACCATGGCAGACATAAAGGGGATCAGCCCGGCATACTGTATGCACAAAATCCTGCTGGAAGATGGGCACAAACCTTCCAGGGAACACCAAAGGCGGCTGAACCCAAACATGAAGGAAGTGGTAAAAAAGAAAATTATAAAGTGGTTAGATGTGGGAATCATTTTTCCCCATCTCTGACAGCAACTGGGCTAGCCCGGTGCAATGTGTTCCTAAGAAGGGTGGCATGACAGTTGTAAAAAAGACAACAATGAGCTGATATCTACAAGAACCGTCACGGGCTGGAGAATTTGCATGGACTACAGAAAGTTGAATCTAGCCACCCGGAAAGATCACTTCTCACTTCCCGTCATCGATCAAATGCTCGACAAACTGGCAGGGAGGTCTCATTTTTATTTTCTGGATGGGTACTCAGGGTACACCAAATTTCCATTGCCCCGAAAGACAGAGAAAAGACCTCATTCACGTATCCCTACGGGATTTTTTCCTTTAGAAGGATGCCCTTTGGCTTATGCAATGCACCTGCCACATTTCAAAGGTGCATGATGGACGTATTCACTGACATGGTTGAGGATATAATGGAGATGTTCATGGATGATTTCTCAGTGGTGGGAAATTCATTTGATGAGTGCCTAGCAAATCTGACCCGAGTGCTGAAGCGGTGTATTGAGACGAACCTTGTGCTTAATTGGGAGAAGTGACATTTCATGGTACAAGAGGGGATAGTCTTGGGGAACTTGGTGTCAAGCAAATGAATTGAGGTGGATCGTGCAAAAGTTGATGTTATAGCAAATCTCCCACCTCCCATATCGGTTAAAGAAATAAGGAGCTTCCTTGGGCATGTCGGGTTTTACCGGCGTTTCATCATAGACTTCTCCAAAATCCCCAACCCCCTGTGTAAGTCACTCGAAAAAGATAACCCTTTTGTGTTTTCTAATGATTGTAGGGTAGCTTTTGAGGAGATGAAAAAGAGGTTACTCGCAACACCAATCATTGTTTCCCTCGACTGGGAGGAACCATTCGAGCTCATGTGTGATGTCAGTGACTACGCAGTGGGAGCAGTGTTGGGACAGCAGAAGGAAAAGACAATGCACCCAATTTACTACTCCAGTAGGACATTGAGTGGAGCTCAGCGGAACTACACTGTGACCGAAAAAGAGATGCTGGCAGTGGTGTTTGCTTTTGATAAGTTCAGATCATACCTGATCGGCTCTAAGGTGATTGTTTACACTGACCATGTTTCCCTCAAGTATTTGATAGAGAAGAAGGAATCCAAGCCACCCCTGATTCGTTGGGTGCTGCTACTGCAAGAATTTGAGCTTATGACCGTAAGGGCACGGAGAATCAAGTCACGGATGATCTATCACGACTTGAAGGAGCTGAAAATGCAGTGGAAGTAGAGGATAATATGGAAACCTTCCAAACGAGCAACTACTCTTCACAAGCATGGAGGAAATGCCATGGTATGCAGATATTGCAAATTACCTGGCAACTGGTATAGAGCCCTATGAACTCTCATCTTCTCAAAAGAAAAAGTTTTATTGTGACTGCCGCAATTATTATTGGGATGAACCTTACCTGTTTAGAACTTGTATTGACAATATGATCCGGCGGTGCGTCCTTGAGATAGAGCAATTTTCTATTTTCCAGGCATATCACGCATCAGCATATGGAGGGCATTTTGAAGGAGTCAGAACAGCGGCTAAAGTTCTAGAGGCCGGATTCTACTAGCCAACTATGTTCAAGGATGCACACCAATGGGTGAAAGGTTGTGACGAATGTCAAAGGAAGGGAACATATCACGTCGTCATGAGATGCCCATGAACCCGATTCAAGAGGTTGAGGTGTTTGATGTATAGGGGATTGACTTCATGGGTCCCTTTGTCAGCTCCTATGGCAATAAGTATGTACTTGTTGCTGTAGACTATATGTCCAAATGGGTGGAAGCTGCAACACTCCCCACCAACGATGCACGAGTGGTGGTGGGGTTCTTGAAGAAGAATATATTCACCCGCTATGGGATCCCAAGGACCATCATCAGTGACGAAGGCACCCATTTCTGCAATCGTTCCTTCCAGAAGCTGTTAGAAAAGTACGATGTGCGCCACAAGGTGGCAACCCCATATCAACCTCAGACAAGTGGACAGGTTGAGGTGTCAAATCGAGATATAAAGAGTGTGCTGACGAAAACTATAAACGCCACAAGAACTGATTGGGCGAAAAAGTTGGATGACGCACTTTAGGTCTATAGAACTACATTCAAAATGCCAATTGGTGTGTCACCGTACAAGTTGGTGTTCGAGAAGGCCTTTCACCTGCCGTTAGAACTGGAACATCGAGCTTGGTGGGAACTGAAACAGTTAAATATGGATATTGATGTTGCGGGCACAAGTCGAGTCACCGAACTACATGGGCTAGATGAATTTAGGTATCATGCCTTTGAAAGCACGAGGCTATACAAGGAAAGAATGAAGAGGTTAAATGACAAGAACATTATGGATCGAAACTTCAAACACGAAGCTATGGTGCTGCTCTATAACTCAAGATTGAGACTGTTTTCGGGTAAAATCAAGTCCCGATGGTCTGGACCATTTCGTGTGGTCGAAGTGTTTCCCTTAAGTGCTATAGAGATTGCTTATGAAAAAGATTCCCATACCTTCAGAGTTAATGGGTATAGATTGAAACCGTATATGGGTATGGACGAGAACAAGGAAGTGTCTGTGATGCATCTCACTAAACCTAAGAGGTCGAGCGATCCTTAAATGCGCTCATTTTGCGTTGTGTCATGACGTTAAATCAAGCGCTTCATGGGAGGAAACCCATTGATTTGTTGTAATTGTTGTGCCACGACATTAACTAAGGTGCTGGTTGGGAGGCAACCCAATGTGTAATGTTTATAGTGTAAGGGATGAGTACTTGAATTGTTGTAAGTACTAACATATGCAGGTGTGCGTAGGCGAGGGTAGAATCAAGCCACTCCAAGGAAAAAGTCAGGAAAAAAAATGAAGTATTTTGAGGCCTTGAGTAGCGCAACCACGCTACTGAGCGCGCTAGTGGTCGCGCTAATGGCCTGATTTTCTACCTCGCCTCGATGCCATTAGCGCGGGCGCGCTAGTGGCCGCGCATATGGTCAACTATTCTGTCTCCACTAGCGCAGTCGCGCGCTACTGACCGCGCTAGTCCCGTCGCGGACCAGGTAAGTTTTTATTATTATTATTATTTTAGTTTATTGACCTTTAATTTTTCTAATTACCTAAACCTAACCCACCTCTCCCACATTCCCCACACCCACTTCTCTTAAAACCTAACCTAGTACACTCCTCCCCCCACTTCTCCAAAAGCCTTTCTTCTTCTTCTTTTCTGTTTTTCTTCTAAGAATACTCTCCACACCCATACCCAAGTCCTCACACGCCCCAAGTCTCTTTCTCACCCCAACCATAACCCAATTCTCCACTTCTCATTCCATTAACACATAGGTATGTGTTTTCTTTACTAATTTTTTTCATTTTTGTAGTATTTTTTTCTTTTTCCATTGTTGAAAGTAGTAGTTTTTCTTCTTGTTTAGTAGAAGTAATTGGTAGTGTATGTGTAGTACTTGTGGGTGATGGTATTTGGGGGTGTTGTATGCCTTGATTTAGTTGGGTGAAGTTTGGGACATTGTGATGGTGATTGGAGTTTCAACTTGATTAATTGGGGGCTCCGGTAAATACTGCCCACCAAGTATTTGTGTGAATGCCCCGCTGAAGGGAAATTATTGTGACCAATTGTAAGGTGAAGTCTGAGTAACCACAGTTGGGTCACCTCGTGGTGCTGCGCTAATAATGTCCTTATTGTAGGTACAATGGCACCCTCTCGGAAGCGTCAAGCCACCGGATCGTCCTCCGGCAGACAAGCAAGTTCCTCCTCTGGCAGACGAGCAAGAGGAGCACCTGACACTAGGCCTTTCAATAGCAACAAATTTGTATCAGCTAAGGCCCAGGACAGGTTTGCTGCAAAGGAATCAAAGGCGGCCATACCTGGACGTGGCATAGACATGCACTCACTCTAGCGTTACTGCCAATGAATGTATAATGAGTTGATGCGGAGGAGATTAGATGTGTTCTTTGAGGAGCCGACGAGGCTAATGCAATAATAGTGAGGGAGTTTTATGCAAACTGCCCGGAGCACAAGAATCATGTGGTAATAGTGAGAAAGAAGCAGGTAAATGCCTCTGTGGAGTCCATTCGGACGTTTTACCGGCTGCCAGGCCCTGTGGATAGATACGAGGATAGCTATGAGGCATATGGTCGTCACTATACTCAGTGGGAAACGTTCCTCCCAACCATTTGTGTTCCGGGCGCAGAAATAAAGTGGTACAAGTAATGGCATAAGTTTCACTCTTCAACCCTCACATTTGAAGCAAAATGTTGGCTCCACCTGATCACAAACCGCTTACTCCCATCCCACAACACCTCCGAGGTGAATATTCGTCGTGGGTGTTTGATTTAAGGCTTCATGACGGGCCGCGACTTTGACATGGCCAAGCTCATGCATGAGGAGATGTTCGTTCGCAGTAATTTTAGAGGTATGGCTTGTTTTCCCATCTCTTGTCACTCGATTGTTCCTTGCAGCTGGGGTATCAGGAAACTTGGCGGTGTATGGCAAAGTGCTAACAGTGTACGCCTTCAGAGCTGACAGGGTTACTATTGGAAAGGAAGCGATGGCATTTGATGATGATGAGGTGGAGAATGAGGATTATGAGGAGGATGAGCAAGAAGATGAGAAGGAGGCTCAACCCACTCAGGAGCAGGTTGTCGAGGTTGCAGGCCTGTCTAGGGCCAGTCGGAGATAGAGAATGGACCACCTGGAACAGGACATGGCTGGGTTTCGCACCTCGGTCGCCGACTTGGGTATGCGGGTTGATGCAGTGGCTGCCCGACAAAGGAAATCCAAAAAGAAGATCATGGGCTGGCTGCGTGCCCTGGGTCGTGTAGGTCACCTGGACCCAGGGACAGTCTACGACCAGGACTGAGCTTTTAGGGAAGTCCCCTTACCTCTCTTTGTTTATTTTGATTTCCATGAGGACACGTCTTCATCTTAAGTGTGGGGTGGGGGAATGCTCCATTGTATATGTACATACGTAGAAACTAATTGTTAATTGTTGTTGTTATTTTCTTTTGAGTTTTGTTGTTTTTGTACTTCTATTAATTTTTTTTGTGATTTTTAGTAGTAGTATAATTAATTATGTCATCTTGGCTCGATGACGGATCTCTTGGGCAGCTTTTTTTAGGGAAGTTAGTCTAAAGAAAAGACCAAAAAAAAGATTTTTTTGTAGGTCATGTAGCAACTCCCCCTTGGTTTTTCTTTTGACCGCGGTTCTTTTCCAAGGGTTTTTCTTGAACCGGGTGTAGTTAGTTTTTTTTTTATTATTTTTTTTTTTTAGTTCTTAGGGGTTTTTGAGCAATTAGCTGAAACAGGAAAAGCATCCCTAAGTGTTGTTACACCCGAACACCAAATACCCTAGAATGTGATGCTTAGGCTCAGTTATTGATTCGTGTGGAGTGCCTTAAATTTTATGTTGTAACTAACTTGAAAACTCGGTGAGAGTGTCTTGATAAACCAATCTGGAGTGAGTCATGTGTCATAGGTGTGTAAGGTGTATTGCATTGTATTCTATGCTCCATATTCGATGCCTAGAACTTGCCATGTGTGTTTGCAAAGAGAAATAGTAGCTTCGTTCAATTTTAGAAGTGATATAGGCATTTCTTTGTTAAGCCAGATATAAAGTATACCCACCTGATTGTAATCTATCATAGTTAACTCCTTTGAGCTTATAAGCATGTTTCTTTGGCAGCCACATTACAAACCTTACCCAATTGTTTGAATGGCCATCTGTTTGAACCCTTTACCTCTCATGAACACTTGAATTGTTAGAGAACATGTAAAAGTCAAAGTGTGGGGTGGTGATTTGGTTTTTGAGTGTAATCAAAGAAATAGAAAGAAAGGTGCAAAGTTTTGGAAAAAAAATGAAAGAGAGAAAAGGACAATGAATAAATGCAGTCCTTGATAAGTGGTGAAGTGATATAATTGCAACTAAGTAAATTTAGGGGTAATATAAAGAAAATTGTGGTGGAATGTCTGGCCTGGCATAACTATGGTCTGAAAGCGAAAGTAAATGTATTAAAAGTTCTTAGGGAGGTTAGTCATTATATCTAAATATATTTTATACGTCCCCTAGCCTACATTACAACCAAATGAAGACCTAATTGATCTTAGACTGAATGGGCTCGATTAGTAGACTATTACACTACGGGCAAGCCTATGGTTCAGCTTTGTGGCATATGAATGTTCTTTCTGAGAGTGAGTGAATCCTTTCTCTTTGAGTTCCTACTTATTCTTAATATTATTCTTGTGGAACTACTCTCGTGTGTGAGGTGAGGGCACTTGATTCATGACGGAAAGGTAAGTCTTGACCTCTGTATAGAGTAAATTGAGGTTATTATTAACATGGCACGGCACGTGAGAGTCTATTCTTGAGGCTTGGATGTTACATTGCTAGGTAAAAGTCTTGTAATATGTTCGTGGTGTGACACGTTAGGGAAATGCTTAGTGAAAGGACCTTTGTAGAGTATGGGGGATTGCTCGAAGACTAGCAATGATTTAAGTGTGGGGTGTTGATAATAGGCTAGATTCACGTAGTTTAGCATCTCTTTATACTCCAACTTCATTATGCTTCACTGTCTTAGGAATGTTAAATGATGTTAAAATGGCTCTAATTGTGGATTTTATGTTTCGCAGGAGCAAAGTGTGCTTATAAGGACCTAGGATGGTGTTTGGAGCCAAATTGAAGGAGAAAGGACCCTTGGAGTTTCTAGCGTGTGAAAAGAAGGAAAAAAATCGCTAAGGCAGACTACTAGTCCACTAGAGCGGCCGCACTAGTCCAGGTGTTTGAGGCAGAAAGAAGGCCCATTAGCGCGCCCAGTAGGACGACCGCACTAGCCCAACAATCAGAGGCAGTACACTTAGCCATTAGCGTGGCCAGTAGCGCAGTCGCGCTAGTCCAGTTCGCACATGTTATTTTTCAGGGGTAAAAGTGGAAGCTTGGGACAATTCCACTTAACCTATATAAAGTTCAACTCGCCCAAAAGAGAGGATTATCAGGGTTTAAAGTCTTGTTCAATAAAAGCAAAAGGCAAGAGGCAAGGAGGACAATTGGGCATCAAATCTCATCTTTCTTCCTTGTGTTTCTACCATTATTGATGAATTCTTCTATTGTTGTTTTTAGAATAATTATGAGTAGCTAACTTATTTAGTCTAAGGTTTTGGTGGAACCTGTTTAGGATGAATATCTTGTTATATTAATATAGTTTGCTTGGTTTTAATCTCTATTTGTTCAACTAAGTTCTTGTTGTAGTTGATTGAAAGGCCCTCAATTAGTTGTGCTTATTTAGTGTGTATCTACTTGGGAGAGAGTGCATATTTAGGTAGTTGTTGAACAACACCACTTCCAAAGTATATGAGGGATCCATAACCTAGGGTTTAAAGGTTGGATTAGGGATAACGATGCCTTGGGTGCAATCTAAAGTGAGCTATACTAAAAGATATCTAGCGTAACTCGGGAGAGTGTGTCTAGTAAATTATCATAATTACTCGAGAGAGATTTACGGTAACAAGAGTGCTCATGATTGATAGAGATAATTAGGTCAAACTATATGAAATATACAAGAAGGGATTATATCAACAGGGGAAACCATAACCCTAGACATTTCTCGCATTTGTTTACAACCCAGCAATAGTTATATTCTAGTTTAATTAATTTCATTCAGTTTTAATTAGTAGAAACACTAAAAATTGATATTCATAATTTTTTGGAAGCTGAGTACGATGAATCATGTAAGTCTAATAACTATAATTGATAGGTTAATTCCCTGCGGGATTTGACTCTTGGCGAAATACTCAGATTATATTTGCAACGTCCTCGTAGTCCTTTTTATAAGGCATAGTTGGGCGTGATCACTGGGCCTCAGCATGACCCACTTCTCGTACAAGTCCCATAACACACTGGGATAAGTGGAAGCATGACAGGTAGACGGCTAGGCCTATTGCTGTGCTTCTTGATTTTTAGGACGGCAATCTGCTCGTTTAGATCTGATACCTGTACCTCTAAACCGTCGATCTGCTCTTCAAGCCTCACTTCTTTAAGCGCAGATGTCTCTTCTTCACGAGCCGCTCAGATCTGAAGACACAAAGGGTACCCGCTAGTGAAGCCGCCTCCACCAAAGCAACCGTTCTGTCTCTCTCAACTCTCTCTCTCCAACTCCTCAACTTTGAGGGCCAACTTGTCCCTCAAGTCGTTGGCTCTAGCTTCACTCTGCTCAAGCTCGACTCGTAAAAAACACCACCTGAGCCTGGAGATCAACATTCTTAGCCATTATCCCCTTTCTTACCTTGAGGTCGTCATCGTTGGCTCTCAATGTCCCCTCGAGCATGCTGCACCTGCCAATGGCCCTCACAAGCTCACCATCCTTCTCCCTCAACTCCTCATCTTTTTGTTTCAACTCATCATAAGAGTCTAGAATTGACCGTCCTTGCCGAGTATGCTGATTCTTTGTATGGTATTCCCTATATTTGGACTTCATCCTCTTATAGAGATCCGCCCTCTTCTCTTCCTGACAGGCGCTCTCAATCTCCAAAATGAGAGTCTGATAAACAAAAGAAGAAAGATCAGCAATGGCAGATAGCGTGAAGAAAAAAATGAAATTAAAGCATGGAAAAGGAACTTACTCGCAAGACCATCCCGGAAATGCCCAGTGACAAGTCTGCATCCTTCAGCGTCAGCAGCGTCTTGTTCTCAGAGACCGTGTATAAGGGGGCCAAAGCTGGAACTACCCGCTCCGAGTGACCAACAGATTAAAGTCCACCAGAATTACAATATTCCGAGTAGACCCCTCTTCTACTCGAGTGAACACCTTTTTATGAAGGTCCGCACTTCCTCGGGGTCGATATCGGAACCAGAACCGTCATCTTCCACAACAATTGTTTTCCCCCTCTCACCGACCTCAACGGTCCTTGGCCTCTTGGAACTCCTTCAACCTGACACCAGTAAAGGAATCATGAGTACAAAGGGGAGATGAACTATGATGTATTCAAAATATCTACAATATGAGGTTCAACTTATTGGTCGAGGGCTTGGGCCCAAACATCTGGCTGAAAGATGCCCAGTCGTGAATCCCTATGGTAAAGGGGAGGACTTGTGCCATCCAGAAAGCGATGTCGGCAAACAGAGAAGGGGGTGCCTCTCAGCTACACGAAGCAAAAAAGAAACAAGTAAGTCACGAAACATAGAAAAAAGAGAAAAGAGTGTGATTCAGTTGATGAAGGCACTTACGGGCGAAATTCCACTGCTCGGGGAACCCACTAGGGTTCGCCACAACGTGCTCGGTTTTGAAAAAGAAATAATTAAGCCAAAATCGGCGATTTTCTTTGTCGTCAATTCCGGCCACCAACCCCTTGGTTCTGCGATGGCGAAGGTGAATCACCATGCCCCTATGGAAGTTGCGCGCGAAGAGGTGCAGCAAATGGCGGATGGAAACTCCGCAGCCGCCCAACTCCGCATACTTCGTTAGCATGAGGAAAATCTTGTAGATATAAGTAGAAAGTTGAGCCATGCAGACGCCGTAATAATGGCAGAACTCCTCCGCTAATGGAGGAAGAGGGAGAGAATAGCCCACTTGGAACGGGTAGGCATAGAATGTACAATACCCAGGCCGGTGAACCTGTATCACATTGTCCCCTTCCGTAACGATGTAAAGATGGGCAGAGATGTGGTATTTGGATTTGAGGGTCGAGATATGCTTCAACTCCAACTCGGACCTTATCGGCTCGGAATCCTGAACATGTTCCTTCGAAAAGTCCAATTGGGAAGTCAGGTTGCGAGGAACGACTTCTTCCACAGTGGGGAAGCTTTCGTCCTCCATTACCATAGTATCTCTGCCACCAGAAGGAATGGCCACCAATAATTGAGTGGGTTCAGAGACCGTCTCGGTGTTGAGAGTCACGTTAGTCATTTTTTGATAATGTGAATACGGTAGAACTGGAAGAGACAAAGAGGCAGTGATGGTGGAAGTTATAGAGAGAAATAACACAAGAAGAAGAAGAAGAAGAAGCAAAATGCATAGGTGAAGAAACTAGAGAATGTGAAAGTTCCATTGAGAAGCCTCCCCCCTCCTATTTATAAACATCTGGGGCGCCTGAACCGGTGCAAATAACCGTTAGTGGCCCTATCAAAGAGACAGAGGCTTAAAAAATGATGTTGCGCATCGGGAAGATGCACAATGATGATGCATGTGGTCCTGACGTCATCCTGCACCTATCTCATCGACCACGACCCTCAGAGCGATACGTCACCATCTCGACGATAATCACTTCTCCTCGTCCATCACGCAGGGTTTTCTCCAGAACTGTTGCTGATAAAGTCCGCTCACCGAAGTCGACCAGAAGACGACCTCAGTAAGTTAAGGGACTAACTGTATGGGTCAAAATCCAACTAAGGAAGTTCAGCGAATATGAATGAATAAGTGTAGAATTTATAGCCGAGGTCGAGCAAGGCCCAATAGCGAGGAGTCACCGAGCAAGACATAAAGGCCGAGGACGAATAGAAGGGCATAGGAGCAACAACTAGAATAGTCTTGGAATTACCAAAAGGAACATTCAATCGAATATTCCATTTGTTGTACTTTTTAGGATTTTCTAGGAATATCTCATATAAATAATAAGGGATATGGAGCAAAAAGGAAAAAATGGTCTCTGATAAGAACACTTGTAAGAAGTTGACTCTTGGAAGATAATACAAAAGGCTTACCTTTCCACTGTGAATGATTTTGTTGTTTATTCTGCCTTTTCTCTCACATGATCCAAGAACACTTTATCTATTTTCATACCTAGTTATCGTATGTTGCTGTCAGAAGGAAGAATCATCCACATCATTCAATATTGGGGTGAATCATTCTTCCTATTTATATTTATTGTCATTTTTCATATTTATTGCTCATTATTCCCTCTTCATTTACTCTCAAAAACTTCATTTAATAACCTGATAAATGGCTTCATGCGCTAGTGGACATCATTGTTCCAGCACGTGACTATATCTAACATTTATTGTGTTTGACTAGGATTTGCCTTTCATCTTACTTATCCTATAATTAGTTTATCAAAATGTGTTATACTTTTTGATCAAACAATGACAAACTTGGTATCAGAGCGTCAGGTTTATGGAATCCTAGAGGTCTATGAAGCCGTGTTAGTAGTGTCTTGTTTATGGGTATGAAGCCTGTGATACTTATAAATAGGAGGCTACAAGCATTTAGGAAAAGTCTCATTTTCTTTTTCATACTTTAGATCGTACAGTAGATCCTGCCTCTAAGAATTTATCTAATGTATTCGTTTCTACAAAACTCCCAGAAATGGCTCGTACTCGCAACTCTGACACCGGCACTCAGGATGCTGCTCAAGAAACTATTGCTACTATTGTGGCTCAAGGTAGAATTAAGAAGGCTTCAACTCAGAAAAAGAAGGGTAAATCCACAAAGGGGCTCGAAGTACCCTGGATTGAACATGAATAAGGGGTGGAGCATGATGAGACAGTACCTCGGGATCCATTATCGCCGCCAATAGCAGCTCCGACTCAGACAACTATATCTACTAAAGTGGTTCGGATGTTTAATGTTGTCAATAGTGATATTGAGATGTTTAAAGCCTTCATAGCCTACCAGAACGAGAGAAGAGATGTGATTCCACCTCAATCAAATAGACAGAACAATTCTGAGTCCTCAAGAGTGAATGAATTTTAAAGTTGAGTCCTCCATTGTTCCATGGTATTATAACTGATGAATATCCAATGTTGTGGATGGAGGGTGTCAAGAAAGCCCTCCGAGCAATGAAGGTATTTGATGATGAAGTTGTGGAGTTGGATGTCTACCAACTTAGAGATGTGGCTGGCGCTTGGTTTGAGATGTGGGAAAAGGAAAGGGATGAAGATGATGGTCCACCTACTTGGGAAGAATTTGAAGAGGCCTTCATGGCTAATTTTATACCATAAGAGGATAGGGAAGCTAAGGCTACAGAGTTCGAGAAGCTCAAGAAAGGGAATAAAAGTGTGCAAGAGTACTACATGGAATTCATAAGTTTGGCTAAGCATGCTCCTCACATGGTTAAGATAGAAAAGCAAATATTCACAGGTTTGTTGGTTGTTTGGCTTACCACATTAAGGATACGATATCAGCTGCAGCGGTAGGAATGACGTCTTTCTCCTCTGTTGTGGGATTCGTTAAGAACTTAGGAAAAGACAGACAACAACGGAGAGAAGAAAAAAAGGATAACAAGAAAGCCTGGACAGTGGGCGGGGTTAATGGTACATCAAGCAGAGGTGAAAGGGATTCCTCCAATAAGGAGTCATTAGCACCAGCTCAGTCCAGTCATCAGTCAGGTGGTGGGTCTTCCTTCAGACGTACTCAAAGTTATGGAAACCAGTCTCGCTAGAATCAGAATTTTAGGACATCATCCTCACATAGCAGAGTCATGCTGAACAACATCAACAACAACAAGGTCTTTGTGGAACATTTAAGCGGCAACATTCAGGTCAGTGCAAGCTCGGGTTTCATGGTTGCTTTCATTGCGGAGACATTGGTCATAAAGGCCAACTGCCCAAAGTTGCGACATAGTTCAGTGGGGGATCAACTCGTCCTTCGAGTTCCTCAGCTACTACAGTTGCACCACCTCAGGCTCGTGGTTCTCATAATCAGACCGGGCATGGGGCAGGCAGAGGTGCAGATTGAGTTACGCAGCGGTTTGTTTTCTATACTTGATCGTCAGAGTGCAGAGGCATCTGCAAAAGTTATTACAGGTATACCCAGTCTTCTCAGATAATGCTTATGCCATAATTGATCCAGGTTCAACATTTTCGTACGTAACTCCATACTTTGAAATTAAACTCGGGCTAGAACCTGAACAAATTAGTGAGTCATTCCTTTCATGTATGTAGTATGTAAACGTTTTTACAAACGCTTCTAATTTTGATGCGACACTGATATTTTAACATGTCAAGAACACAAAATAGATTTGACTCATCTCATGTATAGTATCCCTCCATCTCAATCAGCGCACATCAAATTGTATGACACTTTTTCACTTTCAGATCTAAGGTCCAAGTTTATTTGGATTAAATAACCCCTTATCCCTTGTTAAACTAGACATTCACTTACTGAGTTAGTATCAAATTGGAAAGAGAAATAAGCTATCCCAAAATATTGTTGAGAAGTTTTTACTTACCATGGAGATGATTCGTTGGTGCAAGAATGAAGAAAACAATAGATTAAATCATTAACCTCGTCGAATCATTCCTTTTATTGTAGTCTTTTTTTCTCTATTCTAGTTTAGAGTTTCCTCTTCTCAGGCAGGAAAACTGTCTTTTTCGTTATTTCTTCTTCACATTAACTTCAACAAAAAATTTTAATAAGGCAATTTCCAACTACAAGAAACACAACATAGTACGCTTTTTTGGAATTTCTAAGAAACAAAAAAAGTGGAAGAAGGAAAAGATAAAGTAAAGGAGTTTTAGCTTTAACCATGATTTAGGGGTTGTTTAGTCTAATAGCTTGTTTGGTCAATCTGCAAAAATTAGCTTATTTAGAGAAGTATTTTTTTTTCAAAAGTGTTTTTTCTCAAAAGTATTTTTGGTGAGAAACGGCTTGTGTTTGACTAATTAATTTGAAAAACACTCCTGAACAACAATTAGTGATTGACTAAACTTTTAAAAACTGCTTTTGGAGAGAAGTTACTTTTTCTGCTTATGCTTTTCCACGTAAGCTTTTTCTTTTCTTTCAAAAGCTTGGCCAAACACTTTACCTTTGAAAAAGAAAAACACTCTTTTTTAAAAGTGCTTCTAGGATGGAAGAAACTTGGCCAAACAAGCTATAAATAAACTTTGGCCCTCAGATATGAAAGAGGACAACGATGTACTGGAGGTGAGTGTGAATCAATCACGTTGAGATGGAGAGATATAAAAATAAGAGGGAGGAACATTGTATTGGTAAAAAAGAGTTTCACACGTAAGTCAGCTTTTGACAACTCAGCCAGTCACGTGGACACAAGAAAACGCGACAGCTAGATGTAATCCTTTGAAGAGGAACGGTACAAAGAGGCACAGTTCAGTAAACCCTCGAACTTATCAGCCACGGAAAACCCAACTTGATCAAAACAGAAGAGAGGTACGGTCAAAATGAATCTAGACAAAGCTACGGGAAGATTCAAAGACCCACAATTGATTACTCGAACGTTATGTAACCGTACCACAATTATCGTTATCCTTTGTAATGCCTCATTAATGCCATAATTAGTCATTAATAAGCAACCACATCAAGAGTTGTACGTTATAAGAATCTCCTATATAAGGGAGGGGAATACAACTTGTAAAGGCATCTGATTCTCGAATATAATTGACTTCGATTTTTTATATTTCTGCAATATTGTCTATTATTCGTTTTTCTCCATTTCTTTGATTATCAGTAACCCGTATTCATTTTAAAAATAAGATATAGTCAAAGGGTATAATTCTTTGGTTAAACAAATTGGTTCCGTTACCGAGTTTGTACCGTGGCAGGGTACTATTCTACCACTATACTACAACGACAACAACCAACAAAGGAGTGGAACCCTAGTTCCATCGCCTTCAAGAACCCCACGTGGTTCAAGGGAACAATCCTCAGAAATATCCAATAACAACAATTGTGATAATGATCAAGCTGTTGAACAAGATCGTGTAAAGCAGATGATTGCAGAGTATGTGAGCCAAGCTTTGCAAGAATTTGCG
>ML348688.1:0-24607 GCA_005239505.1 Nicotiana paniculata | reverse complement strand
TGACTATCAAAGAGTCGAATTCACCTGCCTTAGTGCTTAACATTACCTAATTCTAACTATGTACTGTTTTAATCATCAAAGCATTTGTAGGGGATGGATTTGACCATTTGAGGGTTCAAATCCCTCACCCTAATGCCCTTCTTAAATACACCCTTTAACCTTTTAAAAGGTGAATTTCAGCCACTTATGCTGCTGTTTTGTGCACTATTATGGGGTGATCTTGACTATCAGTAAGTCAAGCTCATCTACCCTAGTGCTAATATTAAACTAGTTCTAACTATATGGCACTTCAATTATCTAGGCATTTGTAGGGGATGGATTTGATCATTCGAAGGTTCAAACTCCTTACCCTAATGTCCTTCTTAGCTACACCCTTTAACCCTTTTTAAAGGTGAATTTCAGCCATTTATGCTGCTGTGTTGTGCACTATTGTGGGGTGAACTTGACTATCAATAAGTCAAACTCATCTACCCTAGTGCTAATGCTAACCTATCTAGAGATTTGCTTGTTGAATCTCTTTATTGACCAAAGAGACTCAGTTGAAAGCATATTTTTGTGCACTCTCAAGGGAAGAACCTGACCATAAAAGGGGCCAGATTCAGTCATCCTAGTGCAATTTGTTCTATTACTCGAAACTGGGAATATTGACTGAACAATTAACACATAACAAACAAAATACCAATATCAAAACAATAATTGGTGCACTCACAGATTTATTGTCATGTTAATAGAATATCTATAGAACCACATTTACGTACAGGAGAAGAAACATCTTTATTTATGAAAAGAAAAAGAGGAACAACCAGCTTAAGAAATGAGTAGAAGCAGAGAGTTTCAATATAGCACTTTATTAAGAACAAGATGGGTTAATACATACCTTTTAAGAACAGAACAAACAGAAAATTGGACCAAATAAAGGTCAGATGCAAAGGAAGACTTAAGACCAACACAACAAGTAATCAGACAACAGTACCAGCAGTAGAAAAACCCAGGGACTGAGAGATTGGAAAACCAGTACTTGAACCAAAACCAGCAACCAATAAATATCTCAACAGGATGAACTTTAAGATCCCAGAAAGAAACAGTTGGCTATTAACCAAGTTCAAAGACTAGTATCCTTGAAGAAAACCATATTTTTAGCTATTTCTATACTTAATCTAATGTTTTCTTAGTATCGGATTTCTACTGTGTGTGTATATGAAATTTGTGTGTCCAGATTTTTTTTTAAAAAATGTCTCAGGTTCAGAAGAGAAGATCTTTTTAGAGGGGGGTTTTTTTTTCAAGAAGAAAAGCTCTCCAATCTGTTAAAAGAAAAACTATTTATAAGGAGTCCACAGATGGGGATATGCTTTTGGCATATCCCTTATCCAAAGGCTGAAAAATGATTTTCTAGTACATAAGGCAACTATCAACCTTATCTTTGGGACAACTGCCCCCTATTCTAGAACCTTTCTCCTTAAAATCTGATCTGCTAGACTGAGTTACCTAATGTACCCCTTGGAGTCCCTAAATTTACCATTGGGTAATCGAGGTTAAACTCACTTGGGTTATTATGTAACTCTAGTTACCTAAACCTAGTCATGTTCCTTAGTTAAAATAGGACTGAATAGTATTATTAGTTTGATGCCAGTTTGCTTAGCTTAATTAAACTAATCCTGATTCTTTAAGCATTTGGTGAATTATTTTAGATTTGAAACCTAATTGTGATTAACTCAATTTGAGTCATTATACTTAATAAACCTAATTGAGTGATCAACTTAACTAAACATTAGTGAAGGCTGTAATTAACTAATTCTTAGCTTAGTGGGTAATTAGCTTATTAAATGTTGACTACTTGAGATGGTTAACATCACTAATCAATATTTGATTTTAGGTGTGCTATCTTCAGGTTCTAGGTTAGTCAGTTCAGGTCCTTAGAGTCAGTTTCCAATTATATTGTTAGTTACCTCAGTTTCAAGGGTATATCTAATCAAACTAATTAATAGTTAACTAATCAGACTACAAAATCAAAGATGAGTTGAGGTGAAATCAATTTTAACAATAAACTAACATCAGAAAATATGTTAGGGGATGGATTAGCTGAGTATAATATGCAGTAAAACTAAAACATGGTCAATCAACTAATGCAAGCCCATGAAGCACACTTAAAACTCATGGATTATCAAACTTGAATAATATCATTCCAATATCCAAAACAGGGTTCAATTAACCTAAGCATGCATGTGTGAACTAGCAATACGCAAGGTCAGTTGATTAAACATGAATTAAGGATAGGAAACAAATACGCAGTGGTACAACAATGAGAATCTTAAGTTATCTTCTAAACAAAGAAGTCTATTCAGGTTTTCTGAATTAATTACAAGAAGGGAACATTCAAGCTGACAGGAGTAAAATGACAAGGGAAATAATCTGGTATAAAAGACTAATAAAAACAGCAATTAAACCTAATAATCGTTCATGATTTTTCCACAATAAAAATCCTAAAGAAGAAGAAGGAGATACCCATTTCTTTTTTTTAAACCGTTTTGGCCGAAAAATCTGGGGGTCACTGGACCTCGGCCGGACTCCGTCGGGTTTGAAAAATGACTCAAACCCACAGAAATCGATAGCTTTCAATGAGCGCTATCTNCTAGGGTTTGGTTTTCTTGGAGAGGATAGAGACGGTGGGAAAAGGGGGGGGGGTGTGATACTTTGACTGAACTGGGGGGTAGAGGGGGTGTTTGAAACAGTTAAATACCCATTAGGGGTTAGTTCCGGACCGTTGGATCAAAATTATCCAACGGCTGAGGTGAATGGAAACTAAACGGCGTCGTTTGGGTAGTGTAGGGGCAGGCCGGGTTGGCTATGGGTTTTGGGCCTGAGTTGTTTGGGCATATGGGGATTGGGCATATGGGGATTGGGCCTGGGTACTTCTTGGCCCAGGTCCGATTTTTTCAACTTTCTTTGATTAATTAAACTAATTAAATCTAATTAGGTTATAATCCAAAAATATAATAACTAATCTAGATCTACTTTTCATCTATTTTACGGATTAATCAAGAATAAAATGACCAATTTTATATCCTTAATTAATCTATAATTTAATGAATAAAGATGATTAGTTTTAGTAGTTAATTATTAAAATATATTACATTAAATAAACATTGCTCGTCCATTATTCAGTTAATTATAACTTTACAATTCTTTGATAATAGTGATGCAATTTTGAACAAATTTAAAAAAACATATGAATTATGTATATGCCCAGAAAAATACAAATCTTTCACAATTAATCACTGATAATCAACAAAAATCTATGAAATTAATTTATTTATCGAATTTTTTAGGGGCCTTTAGTAGGTGAAAAATAACATGCTCACACTGCCCAGTCCTTGTTACTGCATTTTGCATCGAAGTTAGCACCTGTTGTGCTTGTTTCCGCATGTTGCTGCCCATCTTTTAGCGCTGACAGATTGCTTACAATTTGCTGCTGCTGTCCAGAACTTAATGTTGTTGTTTCCTATTGATCGCTCACATAATTAGCAGCTGGAGTGTTAGAGATGAGTTGTTGCTGCCCAGAAAAATTTTCTACTACCTTGGCCATTGAAATAGCACCTGTTTTGCTTTTTGCACTATGTTGCTATATATTTTAGGGACAAAAACTGGAGCCTTCAGATTGAGCTTGCTGCTTGAGTTCAATATTGAAGAGCTGCCAATTTTTGGCAAGGCAGGTGAGCCAACTGAACGCAACTCCTCATCTCTACTATATTGCTCATCTTCATCAGTCGAATCACTCGCAAAATCAGCACCCCAATTTTCATCATCATCATCCTCATGTTGGTCAGCCCAAAGTTTGGATTTAATTGCCACCTCCCTGAGCACCAAATTTTGCAAACAAGTCATAAATAGTAAAATTGACCTATATCAAGTTCCGGAATCGAAATCCAAACCCGGTAGAAACAAAGTCAACCTACGATCAAACTTAGGAATTCTTTAAACCTTCAAATTACTAGTTTTCTATAAATCACATTAAATCAAGTTAGGGACTTCCGAAATAAATTTCGGGCATATGCCCATGTCACAAATGAAGATACGGACCCACTGGGACCGTCAAAATACTGACCAGGGTCCATTTATACAAAATATTGATCATAGTTAACTCAAATTACTTTTAAGGCCAAAATTCATATTTTCTTCAATTTTTCACATAAAATATTTCCGGAAAAAGACACGGACTGCGCACGTAAATCGAGAATTGCTAAAAAGAGCTAATTGAGACCTTGGAACACATATATAATGGTTAAAACTCAAAATGACCTATCGGGTCATCACAATACCGTTCTTTTAAAATAAGAGATATCATATATATGAGTATATTTTAAATTATCTTCTTTTTTTACACCAAACCAAATTATCTATATGCTTCTTCGGATTACCAATTCTCTTCTTACAAATAATCATTTATAATTTTTTTTGTTATATGTTATTAATTCCAGAATCTTTAAAACAGTTATCAAATCTCATTGGTGAAAATTACCTACAAATAGGTAATAAATTAACAAATGCATCCCATAATTATATTTTATTAAAAGAAGAAGAAAACGCCTCCGCATTAAACCAACTGACAGTCTCACAATAGGTCACTTTGCAATTTAGGACAATGTTAGTTAGGTTAGGTAGTAATTAGTACTTTTTGAATTTATATTTTAAAAGAATTAAATTATGCATTATGTGTTGTTAATAATTAGTCATTCTTTTATTGATTTGAATTAAACATACTTAACTATTATTTTTTTTACGGAAACATTAATTTTTTATATATTGAATATTATTTTTATTAATGCCATCTTTCAAGTTTGACACTCAAAATCATCTTGTTACAACCACCATGGCTATACATATGTCACGACCCTAATTTTCCTCCATGGGATGTCATGATGGCACCTAGTCCCTACGACTAGGTAAGCCTACATAAGATAACAACTGAAAAAATATAATTAACAAAATACTAAAAAGCAGTATGATAACTCATATAAACTTCTGAAAAATAGAATCTCAACCATACACTCCACAAGAGCGGTAGAACAAATTCATAAGCTCTAAGAGTTAGGTAAAATGTCTAGTACATCACTGTCTGAAAGAAAATACAACAGTAAATAAGAACAAGGGAGGGTGACTCCAAGGCTTGCGGACGTAGAGCAGGTATACATTGAAGTCTCCAAAGAAGCAACTCAAATCAACTCTAGCGTCCGGCATGGGCAGACGCACCCGGATCTGCACAAAAATGAGCAGAAGTAGTATGGGTACTCCACAACGGTACCCAGTAAGTATCAAGACTAGCCTCGGTATAGTAGTGACGAGGCTAGGTCATGACACCTACTAGGGTATAAATAAATAGAATAAAACCATAAGAACGAATAATAATGGAAAGCAGAGAAATAACTGATACCGAAACAAGATAATAACATGAATTGATACCGGAAATTAGACATGGAAGTAACATAAAAGAAGCAGCCAAAGAGAACCAAAATGATCATATACGGAAAACATATGCTCAACATGGAAGAACAAACAACAAGAAATGTTCCCACCAAAACTACTTGCAAAATGAGATAAACAACAAGAATTACAACAAGGTACCGCCTCGTGTACAATAAGAATAACCACTGAGGTACCGTCTCGTATAAATCAAGAATCACAACCGAGGTACTCTCGTATTCACAGTTCTCAATTTCATTCACAATCTTTCCTTATACCGCCGCGTGAGCCTTACATTTGAAATAGGTTTTGAAAACAATTTTCCTGAAATAACTACATGTACTTTAACCCACCTTATGACGACGTGTGGCTTCCCTACAAGCACACGCACATAAGTCCCACCTTATACCACCGCATGCATATTACTCCCAAGCCTTATACCACCGCATGCACGTCAATATCAAATCACAATAACAACTTGCACCACAAGTGCCCATGTATCACAACTTGCCAATAACCAACAATATCAATATTTCCACAACAATAGCACATGGCTCCACCACAACGGGTACAAGAATATCAACAACAACAATGAATGTAAAATGCTCAACATGGAAGATGTTCAATAACAACAACTTTGCCTCAACGAGATAACAACCTTCACAACTTCAATACCAATAACTCAACAATGAGAGATAATGAATAACCTGTCATGACCCAATTCCGTAATAGGCCGCGACTCCACCTAACACCGTCGTTAGGCAAGTCCACAAATAAAAATACTATTTAATAAAAAAATTTAACATTTTAAACCAGAAATTTTCCTATTTAAAGAATAATTTAATCTAGATTTCATGCAACCGTAACATCTCTTTGAAACAAAGTACCATCATAATAAGAACATCCATGGTGGTAAAAGAAATGACAAATACAACCGTACATAAATGCTAAGATCACCCAAAACCTGGCGTCACAAGTGCATGAGAAATCTGGGGAATATACAAAACTACTATACTACTTTATGAAAGTAATAGACATAATATTAATTAAGGTAGAGGGATACTTCGGTGCGGCAGATTGTAGCAACACGAGCAGCTCATCACTAAGTCTCCAAAATGATCATCTTGGCGCCGCGTGACCACTAGTAGTACTTGTCTCAGTACCTATACATCAGTGCAGAAGTGTAGCGCGAGTACGGAAAACAACACGTACCCAGGAAGTATCTAGTCAAACCTCGAAGAAGTAGTGAAGAGGGGTCGACTTGACATTTACTAGAGGTCAAATAATAATAATATAAGTGCATAAAGTAGACATGGTGAGTATACATCAAGTATCAATGAAGAAAATAAGAGCAACTACAACAAAATAAATCAGGAGTGTGTATCACATTACCAACTTATCATAATTGGTTGTGAAGGCGCTAAATCAATTATACCCAAACCGGAACCCATTTCGATTATTAAGCATGACATTGCCGAGGCAAACGACCTGATCTCATAGGAATAGTGGTACTCAGTACTGCCGAGGCGAATGGCCTAATCCCGTAAGAATAGTATTACCAACCTGCCAAGGCGAACGACCCGATCCCATAAGATTAGTGTTAGCATCATGCCGAGGCGAACAACCCGATCCACAGGAGTATTTTATGTCACTGCCGAGGCCAACCCGATCCCATAATATTAGAGACTATACCTCGCTCGCGGAAGCACTTGTTAGACGAGAAAACACGAATTCATACTTTATCAAGTATTTCCCAAATTTTCTAAAGTAAGAAACTAAGCTGATATCTCCAATTTAAATCTCAATCTCTGTCCGAATCAAGGAAAATAATAAAAATGATAGGCATAAACAATACAATTATAGGCATGACGTGAATCTAAGTCTACCCTAACATATTATGAAATATTTCTACGTACTGACTCTCGTCACCTCGTGTGTACGTAGCTCCCCACAACAAGTAGAACACAACAATAATACACCTAAGGGGACAAGATCCCTCTTACAAGGTTTGGTAAGAGACTTACCTCGATCCCAAGTCCTCAATTCGGCTTTCCAACCTCAGTAGAACCCTTCAAACGACGCCGAGGACCCCAAAACTAATCAAAAGTCATATAAACTAGTAAATATATGCTCAAAAGTTCATATTTGAGCTCTTATAGTAGTTAGCCAACTCAATTTGGAAGATTAATTAAATTCACCCCGGGACCACGTGCCCTGATTCTCGAAATTTTTGAATATAATTGTTATGCATGAACTCCCGAACTCAAATATATAATTTGCTCCCATTTCCACCACCAATTTATGATCAAATCCCGATTCACCTAAACCCTAGTTTCTTCACAAAATCCCACTAATTTCATAGTTTTTCCATGTTTAATCTACCTAAAATCCGCATAATTGACTTTAAAATAGGTGGAAGTTACTTACATTAGGATGTTGATAAGAATCCCTCTCAAATGGGCTCTCAGAATCTCCCAAGACCAAATAAACATGTGAGTAAAAAGGCCCAAGTCCCGTAATAAAAGCCCTTGCACCAATCGCATATGTCACATTTGTGGCATCTGGTTTGCAAATGCGATGGTCACAAATGCGACAAAAGCATCACAAATACGAACCTTGACCATCTCTGCCAAGGTCTCAACTGCGACAAAAAACTTTGCAAATGCGATGTTGAATAGATCGCTAAAGCGAAGAAAAGGTTCACAAATGCGAAAGTTGTCTCACCTAGGTTTCATCGAAAATAAAAAGCCCACCTCGCAAATGCGGGGTCCGCAAATGTGAATAAACCTGAAGCATAGAAAAAATAGAAAAAATGAAGTTCTTCCAACACTCTGAATGCCTTTGAAACTCACCGAGCCCCCGGGGTTCCACACCAAACACTCACACAAGTCCAAAGGCATCATACAAACTCACTCGTGTGACCGAAATACCAAAATAGCATCTACAATCACGAATCGAATGCCAAAACACATGAATTAATTCATGAAACTCAAGAACTTCTAGAAACACTTCCCCGCGTCCAATTCCTATCAAAATCAACTTAGAATGATGCCAAATTTTGCGTACAAGACATAAATGGCATTCCAGAGGTATTCTAACTTCCGAAATCGAAATTTGACCCTGATATCAATAAAGTCAACTCACTGTCAAACTTCTCAACCTTCCAAACCTTCAACGTTCTAACTTTCCCTAATTCAAGCCGAAACGACCTACGGACATCTATATCAACATCCAGACACGCTCCCAAGTCCAAAATCATCATACGAACCTATTGGAACCTTCAAATCATGATTCCGAGGTCGTTTATTAAAAATTATTATTCAAGTCAAACTTGGTCACATTAGGTCACTATTAAGGAACTAAGTGTTCCGATTTCAACCCGAGCTCTTCCAAACCTAAACCAACCATCCCCGAAAGTCATAAAATAGTAAAAGCACATACAGGGAGACTTAATTAGGGAAACAGGAATCCAGAAAGTAAAACGACTAGCCGTTACATTCTCCATCCCTGAAACATACATACATCCCCAAACGGGTCTAGAATCATACCAGTAGTGGTGAAAAAGTGCGGATAGATGCTCCTCATGTGCTCCTCGGCATCCTCGGGCTCAACTTTCCCTTCTACTCGAACCCCTCATGATTCCCTTAATCGTCCAGGATTTCAAGAGAACCTTCTCATCCACCATAATGATAAATCACGCGCCTTCTGATCCGCGTAACTCTTATGTCTGGACTGTGCTGTGTGAAGTCGCTACTGAATCAACTTTACCTTTTTCAAGGAATCCTTCACTAAATTAGTGCCATATAACCTAGCCTTGCTGGGCTCAAACCATCAAATGGGAAAACGACATCACCGACCATATAAAGCCTCGAATGGAGCCATCTCAATGCTGGACTGATAACTGTTGTTGTAGAAAACTCGGTGAAGGTCAAGAATCTATCCCACTGACCTACGAAGTTAATAACACATGCTTGGAGCATATCCTCCAGAATCTAAATTTTCCGCTCCAACTGCCCGTTGGTCTATGGATGAAAGGATGCACTGAGCTCTACTCGGGTACCCAACTCGCTCTGTACTGATCTCCAAAAATGTGAAGTGAAATGAGGGCCTCTATCTAATATGATGGAATCAGGTACGCCACCTGGCCTATGGTGCTCATACTTCACCTGGTGGAAATTTAGACATCTCGCCACATATTCAATTATGTCCTTCTTCATCCGCCGCCACCAATAATACTTCCTCAGCTCTTGATACATCTTCGTAGCACTTGGATGAATAGAATACCGAGAACTGTGCGCCTCCTCTAGAATTTTCTCCCTAAAGACATCAATATTAGGAACACATAGGCGGCCTTGGAGCCGCAGAACACCATCCTCACCAATAGTAACCTCCTTGGCACCACCCTGTCATACCGTCTCTCTGAGAAGCAACAAGTGTGCAAAATAAATTCCATACTACCCATACCCTCAGCCTTTTTGCTCAAGGCATCTGCAACCATATTCGCCTTGCCTGGATGATAGAGGATGGTGATATCATAGTCGTTTAGTAACTCGACCCACCTTAGCTGCCACAAATTGAGATCCCTCTACTTGAACAAATGCTGCAAGCTGTGAGGATCGGTATAAACCTCACATGACACCCCATAAAGATAATTCCTCCAGATATTGAGAGCATGAACTATCGCGGCCAAATCCAAATAATTCACGGGGTAATTCTTCTCGTGGGGATTCAGCTGACGTGAAGAATATGCAATAACACAACCCAAGAAAACATATAAAGTGTCGCAATATAAAGTGTACTTCCCAGAACCAGAAAGCAACACTAAAATTGGTGTTGTAGTCAAAGCCAACTTGAGATTCTAAAAGATTTAATTGCAATCATCGGACCATCTAAATGGAGCACCCTTCTGGGTTAATCTAGTTAAGGGTGCTGCAATAGACGATAAACCCTCCACGAACCGATGATAATACCCTGCTTACCCCAAGAAACTCCTGATCTCCGTTGCTGTGGTAGGATGAGGCCAACCCTAGACTGGCTTAATCTTCTTGGGATCCACATTAATTCCCTCACCTAATACAAAATGCCCCACGAAATCCATAGAATCCAACCAGAACTCACACTTGGAGAACTTAACATAAAGCTTCTGTTCTCGCAAGGTCTGAAACACTAATCTCAAATGTTGCTCGTGCTCCTCCATACTACGAGTATAGATCAATATGTCATGAATGAAGACAATGACAAATGAATCAAGATATGGTCTAAACACTCGGTTCATCAAATCCATGAGTGACGCCGGGGCGTTAGTCAAACTGAAGGACATCCCCAAAAACTCATAATGGCCTTATCTAGTCCTAATGCCATCTTCGGAATATCTGAAGAAAGAATCTTCAGTTGATGGTACACCGCATACTCTCGTCCTTCCCGTGCTAGAGAACACCCTAGTACCCTGCAATTGGTCAAACAAATCATTAATACGTGATAACGGGTACTTATATTTTATGGTGACATTGTTCAATTGGCGGTAATCAATGCACATCCGCATACTCCCGTCCTTATTCTTAAAAAACAACACCGGTGCACCCCAAGGAGACACACTAGGTTTAATGAACCCCGTCTCACGCAAATCCTGAACCTGCAAGGTAGAAATAGGCCGGCTGCCTGACACCAAATCAGTGCCGAAATCGATGTCCCGTTCCGACGGCATACCAGGTTGATCAGCAGGAAAAACATTGGAAAACTCACGCATCACCAACACTGAATCCAACGCGGGAGTCTCTACAGTAGTATTCCAAACAAAGACTAAGTAGGCCAAACAACCCTTCTTGACCATATGTCTATACTTCAAGAAAGAAATTACCCGGCTGGAAGTACCGATAAACGAACCCATCCACTATAATTTGGGAAACTCGAGCATCGTCAAGGTAATAGTCTTGGCATAGCAATCATTAATGGCATGGTACAGGGAAAACCAGTCCATTCCCACGATAACCTCAAGATCAACCATATCGAGTAATAAAAGATTTGCTCAGGTCTCATATCCATAGAAAGTCATCATACATGAACGGTAGACCCAATCTACAACAACAGAATAACCCACTAGCGTGGACACATATACAGGAATGTCTAAGGGTTCACAGGGCACATCCAAATAAGGAGCAAATAAAGAAGAAACATAGGAGTAAGTAGACCCTAGATCAAACAATACTGAGGAATCCCTACGACAGACAGAAATAATACATGTGATCACTGCATCATAGGCGATTGCCTCTGGCCCAGGGGGGATGGCATTGAATCTAGCCGGAGCGCAACCTGACTGGCCTCCACCTCTAGGACGACCCCGAGCCACCTGCCTTCGCCTCTGGCTGGCGGGGGGGGGGGGGGGGGGGGGGTGTGGTAGCTGGTGAAGTAAGAATGGGCTGATTGTCCTGCTGCTCGGCCTTCACTTGAAGTCTAGGACAAACACTCATCATGTGGCCAA
The DNA here is from genome assembly GCA_005239505.1 of Nicotiana paniculata. Classification (NCBI taxonomy): domain Eukaryota; kingdom Viridiplantae; phylum Streptophyta; class Magnoliopsida; order Solanales; family Solanaceae; genus Nicotiana; species Nicotiana paniculata. Next base: position 12,672 of record ML348688.1, on the reverse strand, counting down.
GATCCCCGCACTCAAAACAACCACTCGGAATGGTGGACTACTGACCTGAAGTCTGACCTTGATGGCCTGAATACCCATTGGAGGAACCCTAAATAGCTGGCGGGCAGTAAGTACAGTTCAAAATGGAACTGAAATAGGGTTGTTTTGGAGCACTCCGAGTAGGTGGTGGTGCTGACTGCATGGCCAGATAAGCTGACCCTTCATGAACTGACCTCTGCCCCTATGTGGGGTGCTGCCACTAAATCCCCCAAACTATCGGGGTCGCTTGTCCCTCAACGAAAACTCTCCACTGTGTTTGAGAATATGCTAGATCCTCTGAGCTATATCCACAACCTGAAGAAAAGAAGTCCACATCTCTGCCTCACAGGTCATCGGCACATGAATCTCAGGGTGCAGACCTGCAATGAGCCTCCGTACCCTCTCTACATCTGTGGGGAGTTTAGTATCTACATGGCGAGAAAAGTCAGTGAACCTTGCCTCATAGCCGGTGACAGATGTGACCTTGATGAAGTCGATCAAACTAACCATGAAGCTCCTCTCTCAGAAGGTGTATGTACTTCTCTAAGAACAAGTGTGTAAACTGATCCAAAGTCAAAAGAGGTGAACCTGCTCGCCTACTAAGAAGGTAAGCCTGCCACAATCTGCGGGCCTTGCCCTCAAGCTGAAAAGTGGCGAGTCCACCCCGTTAGACTCCAACATCCCCATTTTACGGAGCCTATCATTGCACCGATCAATGATATCATGGGGGGTCTTCTGACTACTCACCCCCAAAGGTAGGGGAGAAAACTCTAGTCAATCTGTCCAACCGCTTTTGCTAGTCAACGGTCGCGACTAGTACATCCTTTGGCATAGCTGATGCAACAAGCCGGGCTTTTGCTGCAGGTAGAACACCTGGGGTTTGATAAAAGACAACGACGTGCCCTAGAGCCTGAGCAGTATGGGTTTGTGCTCCCCCTCCCTCCGGAGATGTGGCAGGGTCAGCTGCAAATAAACCAGCATGTATCATAGAGTCCATGAAACACATCATACAGCTCATGACCTCCTGGAACCCCTTCGTAGTCATAAAATCTACTAGGGATTGAATAGCTGCAGGTGCCTCGTCTTGCTCCTCAACAACACTATCCTCTAGTGGATCCACTGGTGGTACAAAAGGGGCAACACTAGGGCGCCCTTGTCCTCTGAATGTAGATGGAGCCCTCTCCTGACCTGTAGCAATAGGGGAAGCAGCCCCTCGACCATCTGGTACATCCGCCGCGCGCGTTCTCACAATCTGTGAGAGATCAATAGAAAGATACTTAGCACAATAACAACTGCACTATAGGAGATGAAGAAAGAGAAGTTTCCTAACACCCTATAGCCTATTGAAGATAAGTACAAATGTCTCCACACCGCTCCTCATTGATCCGCAACACTCTCCTAGGTCTGCTCATGACTCGTGAGACCTATGTGAACGTAAATCTCGGATAAAAAGATGTCACAACGCAATGTTATACATCGTGACTGCACCTAACAACGCTGTTAGGCAAGGCCACAAGTGAAACTACTATTTACTTACCCTTTTTTATCATTTTAAACCGAGAGTTTTCCTTTTTAAAGAACAATTTAAACTTTATTTCGTGCAACCGCAACATCTTTTTGAAAAAAAGTACCATCATAATAAGAACATTTATGGTGGTGGAAGAAATGATAGATACAACAGTACATAAATGCCAAGATCCCCCAAAACCCAGCGTCACAAGTGCATGAGAAATCTAGGGAATATACAAAACTACTACACTAATGTCTGAATGTAATAGACAGAATAATAAATAAGGTAGAGGGAGAATCCAGTGCTGCAGATCTAGCAAGGCGAGCAACTCACAACTAAGTCTCTGGATTGATCAACAACGTGCTTGCATGACCACTAGTAGTACCTGTCTCAATATCTGCACATCAGTGAAGAAGTATAGTGTGAACACGTAAAACAACGAGTACCCAGTAAGAATCTAGTCTAACCTCAAAGAAGTAGTGACGAGGGGTCGACTTGATACTTACTAGAGGTCAAATAGTAATAATATAAGAGTATAAAGTGGACATGGTGAGTATACAACCAGTACTAATGAAGCAATAAGACCAACAACAATAAATAAAATCAAGATTTTGTATCACATTACCAACATATCATAACTGGTTGTGAAGGTGCTAACTCAATTATACCCAAACTGAAACCCATTTCGATTATTATGTACGCAGTTGCCAAGGCGAATGGCACGATCCCCTAGGAATAGTGGTACTCAGTATTGTCGAGGCGAACAACCCGATCCCGTAAGAATAGTATTACGAATGTGCCGAGGCAAACAACCCAATCCCATAAGAGTAGTGTTGCCAACTTTCCAAGGTGAACGACCCGATCCCATATGAGTATTTTATGTAACTTCCGCGGAGAACAACCTAATCCCATAAGAGTAGAGAATTTACCTCGCTTGTGGAAGAACTTGCGATACGAGAAGACACAGATTCATAGTTTATCAAGTATTTATAAAGTAAGAAACTAAGCCGATATCTCCAATTTAAATCTCAGTATAAGTCCTAATCATGACGAATAATACACATGATCGGCATAAACAATACAATTATAGGCACGATTTGAATCTAAGTCTACCCGAACATATCATGAAATATAACTATGTACGAACTCTCGTCACCTCGTGCATACATAGATCCCCACAACAAGTAGCAAACAACAATAATATACCTAAGGAGATAAGTTCCCTCTTACAAGGTTAGGCAAGAGACTTACCTCGATCCCAGGTCCTCAATTCGGCTTTTCAACCTCACCAGAACCCTTTAAACAACACGGAGGAACTCGAAACTAATCAAAAGTCAAATAAACTAGTAAATATTTTCTCAAAAGTTCACATTTTAGCTCTTATAGTAGTTACCCAACTCAGTTTGGAAGATTGATGAAATTTACCCCTAGGCCCACGTGCCTGGATTCCGGATATTTTCGAATATAATTGTTATCCATGAACTGCCAAAGTCAAATATATAATTTTCTCCCATTTCCACCACCGATTCGTGATCAAATCCCAATTTTACCTATACCCTAATTTCTTCACAAAATCCCACTAATTTCACAATTTTCCATGTTTAATCTACCTAAAATTTACATAATTAACTTGAAAATGGGTGGAAGTTACTTACCTTAGGATGTTGATGAAAATCCCCCTCAAATGTTCTCTCAAAATCTCCCAAGATCAAATGAAAATGTGAGGAAAAAGGCCCAAGTCCCATCATAAAATCCCTTGCACGAGTTGCAGATGACGCAGTTCGCAAATGAGACAAAAGCATCGCAAATGCGAAGCCTGACCATCTCTGCGAAGTTGGGGTGATCGCATAAGAAAAGAAAAGGTTTGAAAATGCGAAAGGTGCCTCGCCCATGTTTCATCGAAAATGCGAAGCCCACCTCAAAAATACGGGGTCCGCAAATGTGAACAAAACCTCGCATTTGTGGTACCTGAAGCATCAGAAAAAACTAGAAAAACTAAAGTTCTTCCAATACTCCGAATGCGTCCGAAAATTACGCGAGCCTCTGGGGATCCACACCTAACATCCACACAAGTTTAAAGACATCATACAAACTCAATCGCATGACCGAAATGCCGAACTAACATCTAGAATCACGAATCGGATGCCAAAACGCATGAATTAATTCATGAAACTCTAGAACTTCTAGAAACACTTCCGCGCATCCGATTCCTATCAAATCAACTCGGAATGAAGCCAATTTCTGCGTACAAGTCATAAATTGAATAACATACCTATTCTAACTCTCGGAATTGAAATCTGATCCCAATATCAATAAATTCAACTTCTGATGGAACTTCTCAATCTTCCAAACCTTCAACTTTCTAAGTTTCACCAATTCAAGCCCAAATGACCTATGGACCTTTGAGTCAACATCAGGACATGCTCCTGAGTCGAAAATCATCATATGAACCTATTGGAACCCGCAAATCCCGTTTCCAAGGTTTTTTTTACTTAAAATGTTGACTCAAGTCAAACTTGGCCACCTTTGGCCACTATTAAGGAACTAAGTGTTCCGATTTCAACCTCAACCCTTCCAAATCCAAACCAACCATCTCCGCAAGTCATAAAATCGTAAAAGAACATACGGGGAGACTTAATTAGGGTAATGGGGATTCATAAAGAAAAATAACCGATCGGGTCGTTACATAACCATGAAATTAAATAAGAATAACTCGTAATGAAAGAGATAACGCGTAACAATAACTTCAAATAATGGAACTCAACAAGGAAAGAGATAACATGAACAATAACTTCAAGTTGGATAATCAAAAGCGAAAGATATGACACATAAAATAACTTGAAATAATGATAATAAATAATGAAAGAACGATAATAGAGGCAACATATTCAACTAAAGCATGAGAGCAATTTATCACTTAGAATGTAGACAAGTGTTAACGAAATCATTTAAGGCATGTGAGGATGGAATAACAGAAGTAAGTATAGATTGACTATGAGAACTTAGAACAATATATGACAATTAAATTAAAGCATGGAAAAAGTCTAAGCAGCCTAAACCGGTCAAATACCACGTACAACCCGTGTACCCACTCGTCACCTTGCGTACACAATTTTCACATAACACAAATGAATCAATCAATACTAATCCTAAGTGGTAGTTCCCCCACACAAAGTTAGGTAAGATACCTACCTCAACTAGGCCAATTCAACACTCAAAAATGGCTTTTCCCCTAAAATTCGCCTCCACACGACTCAAATCTAACAAAAATCGACTTAATATCATCAATAATGGTAAGTAAATAAATTGAAATGGATAAAGATAAGATCTTTAAACTTTTCTCAAAATGTTTACAAAAGTCAACACGGGGCCTACCCGGTCAAAGCCCGGGTGAAATTGTAGCTTTCATCTATCCATGACCCCACGAGTTCATATATGTGATTAGTTCAAAATTCAAGTCCAAATTGACTCTCAAAACTCAATTTATTATTTTTTAAAAATTTGACAAAGTTCCATAATTTTTCACTTTGATTGACATGATTTTTATGTTAAAATCTATATCCAAAACTTTCCCCCAAAAAGTCAAAAATCGACTGCGAACCCGCTTGGTAAAAACCCGAGGTTCGGACAAAAATCCATTTACCCTCGACCCCGATTATATAATTAGCTTCGGAATCCGACCCCAAATTGAGGTCTAAATCCCTTATTTGCAACCCCCACCCCCCAATTCCTCCTAAATCCCTAGTTTTCTACCATGAAAGAACAAAGATTAGGGCTAGTAATTAATGGGTGATAATAGAAATGGAAGAAAATGAGTTAAATCGTACAAACCTATGAATTGGTATTGAGTTTTCTCTTCAAAATCACACCTAGGACGATCTCTAATTGAGAGTTTATGAAAAATAGGTAAAATCCCGTTTTTGAAATGTTTTAAGAGCTGGGCAGGCTTTCTTCGCGTTCACGAAAGGCCTGCCGCGTTCGCGGTGTGCAAAAGTCCAAATGGCTGTCACATTCACGAGTCGTCCTTCGCGTTCGCGAAGGCTTCTCCCTCTATCCTTCATGTTTGCGAGCTAGTGCTCGCATTCGCGCAAAAGAACGATGTCCCCTCCCCCAAGTCAGTCAAGCTTCACGTTTGTGAGATGCTGATTGCATTCACGAAGGGTTAACCCCCCACTGGTTCGTGTTTGTGACCCAGTTACCGCGCTCGCATAGAAGAAAATCACACTGTCCTATTTTACCCTTTGCGAACACGAAGAAGAAAATGCAAGATAACAGCTAAAGCCAAAAACCAGATTTTTCTAAGTTTCAAAAGACCCCTAGCCTATCCGATACTCACCCGAGCCCTCGGGGATCCAAACCAATTATGCACACAATTCCAAAAACCAATATGAACTCGCTCACGTGATCGAAACACCAAAATAATGCTTAGAACTATGAATCAGACACCAAATCAAATGAAGTTCCAATAATACTTTAAAACTTCTATTTTCACAATCGAACGTGCGAATCACGTCAAATCAACTTTCTTTCTCACTAAATTCAACGGACAAGTCATAAATATCATAGTGGACCTGTACCGGGCTCCGTAACCAATATACATACCCGGTATCAATAAATCCAAACAACAATTATTCTTAAAAACCATAAAAGTTTCAAACTTTCAATTTTCAACAAATATCAATAACTCGGGCTACGTACCTCTGATTTCGATTCCGGGCATCCGGGTCTGTTTGCTCAATACGTTGACCGAAGTCAACTTAAATAAAATTTAAGGCAAGATTCCTATTTTTATCAGTTTTTAAAATTTAAGCCTCGCAGAAGATATCCCGGATTGTGCACGCAAATCAAGGGAGGCTAAAATGAGGTATTTGAGACCTTGAAACACATAATTAGGTTCTAAAATATAATATGACCTATCGGATTATCACATTCTCCACCTCTAAGACAACCGTTCATCCTCGAACGGACATAGAAAAGTACCTGGGCTGGTAAAAAGGTGGGGATATCTACTCCGCTTGTTTGACTCAGACTCCCAAGTAGCTGCCTTGACGGGCTGACCTCTCTATTACACTCAAACTGAAGGATAACTCTTCGACCTCAACTGTCGAACCTTTAGGCTAGAATAGCCACCAGCTCCTCCTCGTAAGTCAAATACTTGTCTAGCTGGATAAAGCTGAAATCTAACACATGGGATGGATCGACGTGATACTTCCGGAGCATGGACACATGAAATATCAGATGAACTACTGATAACCCCGGAGGAAATGCAAGCATGTAAGCCACCTCTCCCACTCTCTCCATAATCTCAAAGGGCCAGATGTACCTAGGGCTCAACTTGCCTTCTTTCCGAACCTCATTACACCCTTCATGGGTGATACCCGGAGCAACACTCTCTCCCCGACCATGAATGCAACATCACGAACTCTACGGTCAGCATAACTCTTCTACTTGGACTGAGCTGTACGAAGTCGATCTTGAATAATCCTAACCTCATCTAAGGCATCCTGTCCAAATTTGTATCCAACAACCGAGCATCCACCAACTTGAACAACCCAACTGGCGACCGACACCGCCTACCATATAATGCCTCATAGGGAGCCATCTGAATGCCCGACTAATAGATGTTGTTCTAGGAGAACTGGTCAAGTAAGAATGGGCGACCCAGCTAGTCTGGTCAACAAATAATCTCTCTACCATTTCTTGGCAGAACCTGACATCTGAAATGCAGCAAAATCGACCCCATTGGTCTCCACTATGCCCATGTTCCGTAGCACCTCATGACAGTTTTCAAGATACTCATGGGGATCATCTGGAGAATCACCACTGGAGTGAACTAGAAAGATCTTGGTAAACCTGTCCAATATCCATAAAGCCTTAGAAAACATAACTGACCCATCACCGGCCTGTGCCACAACAACCAGTTGAACTACTCCGACTGGATGAGCTGCTAGAGTCTGATACTGGGGAGCCATCTGCTCCAGAGTGTGAGTAGCAGGAGTCTGTGTTCCTCCTCCAGCCTGAGAGACGGCTGGTACCACGGGAAATGCGCCAGTCTGGGCCACACTCTCCTTAAGGCCCACCAAACGGACAAAGACATAGTTTCTACAAAAGCACCACTGGAGTGAACTGGAAAGAGCTTGGTAAACCTGTCCAATCTCCATAAAGCCTCAGAAGACATAGCTGACCCATCACCGGCCTGTGCCGCAACAACCGGTTAAACTACTCTGACTGGATGAGCTGCTAGAATCTGATACTGGGGATCCATCTACTCCGGAGTGTGAGTAGAAGGAGTCTGTTCTCCTCCTCCAACCTGAGAGACGGCTGGTACCATGGGAAATGCACCAGTCTGGGCCAGACTCTCCATAAGGCCCACCAAACTGACCAAGGTGTCCTGAAGCACTAGGGTGGCAATGAATCCCTCTGGAACCTGAGCTGGCCCGACTGGATTAGTCTGGACTGGAACCTCCTCGTCAAACTCTACCTAAGGCTCTACTGTTGGGGCTTCTGCTCGGGCTCTGTGCTGATCCCTTCCCCTGCCTCGGCCTCTGTACGGTCTTAGCCTTGACCTCTGCCCCTCGTAGGAGCTGCCACTAGAGGCTTTGGTTGCTGCACAACTGAAGATGCGGTATGTGTTCTCACCATATGCGAGAGAATAAGAGTATAAGAGTTCAATTAGCATTGAGAAAACAAAATTGCATGACCGAGAAGAATAAAAGTGAAATTTGTTCCTAAACTTCATAACCTATAGAAGATAAGTACAGACTTCTCCGTACTGATCCTCCAGACTCTACTAAGCTTGATCGTGAATTGTGAGACCTAGGAAATCTATAACTCCAACACCAACTTGTCATGACCCGGAATTCCCACCTTCGAGACAGTGATGGTACCTAACATTTCACTTGCTAGAAAAGCCAATGTTAGAGAATTATTGAGCCAGTTCTTATACAATTCTATATATAACAGAAAATAAGCTAAAATGAAATATAGCGAGTGCGAAATAATTTAAAAGCTTTAGTATTTACTACAACCCGGACCTGGAGTCACAATTCACGAACTTCTAGGATTTACTACAAGTAAAGTCTGAAAGAAATACAATTGTTTGAATGATAGAAACAGAAAAAGATAGATGGGGACTTCAAGGTCAACGAATGCCAACAGATCTACTGTGAGTCTCCAACGAAGCAGTCCGAGCTGCTACGCCTCTCGATCAGCTGGGATCAATGCCAAAATCTGCACAAGAAGTACAAAGTGTAGTATGAGTACAACCGACCCCACGTACTCTGTAAGTGCCAAGCCTAACATCGTCAAAGTAGTGACGAGGCTAAGGAGGTCACTCATAGTAAAAAATGTACGCAATATATATAATAAAGATAGAAAAAGGAAATACCAAATGAAGTAAAGCAGAAATTGCAAATAATGACAACAATTCCAGGAAATAAGTCAACAACGTTCAGAATTTACCAATCCTTAAGTGTGAAAGAAAATACCGTAAAACTAACACATCTCGGAGAAATATAACACATAGGTTGTTGCGGCTCGCAACTCGATCCCACCGTATCACAATATCAGGATCATAATTCATCCTTATTCAACAACATTATTCACCCTTATTTCACTTAATGCGGCGTGCAAACCGATCCCATCATATCAGTACTAAGTACTCAATGTACACAGTCAAATTCACAATTAAAGTCACGGGAAGACTTTACAAATCCCTAAATACCAACTGAACCAAATAGGAAATGAAGCACAACATGAGAATCTACATAAGCAAATCTACACAGCGAGACCAAATCCAGAAGTTTACAACTAGAAGATGCAAGTAAACCAACTTGATCAAATAGTAGGAAATCATGAAGCTATGTAAAAGACCTAATATCATAAACGGGAGAAGACATTGATTAACAAGTAGCAATTAGGCATAGAAACACATTTAGAGAATATAACAAGTTAGATAGGGATATAAATAATTAAAGAAAGTAGAAAAATAGGGAAAACAGGTAATTCGGCGTCACATATGCACTTGTCACCTCACGTATATGAAACTTACATGAAATTCACATAACACATAGTCTGAGGGTTCCTAATTCTGTCAAGTCAAGGTTAGACACAATACTTACCTCACTCCAAAGGCCACTCAATGCTCAATCACAACTTTTTCTCTAGAATCCACCTCCAAACCACTCGTATCTATCCACAATTGACTCAATAACATCAACTATTGCTAAAGGAATCAATTACAATGCAAAATTTTATATTTCCCAAGCTTTACCCCAAAAATTCAAAAATCGACCACGGGCCCACTTGGTCAAAACCCGAGGTTCGGAAAAAATCCACTTACCCATTTACCTCCGAGCCCGATTATGTAATTAGTTTCGGAATTCGACCCCAAATTGAGGTCTAAATCCCTTATTTGCAAAACCCCTCAATTCTTCCTAAATCCCTAGTTTTCTACCATGAAAGAACAAAGATTAAGGCAGGAATTAATGGGTGCTGATAGAAATGGAAGAAAATAATTTAAAATGTACAAACCTATGAATTTGTGTTGAGTTTTCCCTTCAAAATGGCACCTAGGCCGAGCTCTAATGGAGAGTTTATGGAAAATGGGTAAAATCTCATTTTTGAAATGTTTTAAGGTTTGGGCGTCAGGCTTTCTTCGCGTTCGCGAAGGGCCTGCCGAGTTCACGATGGGCAGATGCCCAAATGGCTTTTGCATTCGTGAGTCCTCCTTTGCGTTCACGAAGGCTACTCCCCTCTACCGTTCCCCTTCGCGAGCCAGTGCTCGCATTCGCGTAGAAGAACGAGTGTTGCCTCCCCCAAGTCCCTCAAGCTTCGCGTTCGCGAGAAGCTCGCCGCGTTCGTGAAGGGTAAGCCCCCCAGTGCTTCACGTTCGCGACCCAGCTACCATTTTCACATAGAAGAAAGTCACACTTTCTCATTTTACCCTTCGCGTTCTCGAGAGAACCTTTGAAAACACGACGAAGAAAATACCAGATAACAGCTGAAGCCAAAAACAGATTTTTCTAAGTTTCAAAACACCCGTAGCTTATCTGATACTCAACCGAGCCCTGAGGATCCAAAGCAATTATGCACAAAAGTCTAAAAACCTCATACAAACTCGCTAGCACGGTCAAAATATCAAAATAATGCCTAGAACTACGAATCGAACATCAAATGAAATGAAATTTTTAAGAAAACTTTAAAATTTTTATTTTCACAACTGAACGTCTGATCACGTCAAATAAACTCCGTTTCTCACGAAATTCGATAGACAAGTCATAAATATCATAGTGGACCTGTACCGGGCTCCAGAACCAAAATATGGACCCACTATAAATCAATCCAAACATCAATAGATTCTTAAAAACCATAAAACTTTCAAACTTTCAATTTTCAATAATAATCAATAACTCGGGCTAGGGACCTCCGAAATCGATTCCGAGCATACGCCCAGGTCCTAAACTACGATACGGACCCACTGGGACCAACAAAATACGAATATGTGTCTGTTTGCTTAAAATATTGACCGAAGTCAACTTACATGAATTTTTAAGGCAAGATTCTTATTTTTATTATTTTTTAACATATAAGCCTCCCAAAAGAACACCCAGACTGTGCACACAAATCAACGAAGGCTAAAATAAGGTATTTGAGACCTTAAAATACATAATTAGGTTCTAAAGTATAAGATAACCTATCGGGTCATCACACCCATATAGATTAGTCTTTGGGAAAGCTTGTCATTTGCAGTTGAATTAGAACACAAAGCTTTTCGGGCAATAAAATCATTAAATTTTGAATTATTGGTAAAAATAAATTTTTTCAGGTTAATTAGTTGGAAGCCTAGGAAAATGCAAAACTTTTTAAAGAAAAAAACAAAAAAATGGCATGGCAATTTGATCTGACAATTTTTTTTTAAAATTGGATATCAAGTTCTTCTTACAATAGTCAACTCAGGCTATTCCCAGGAGAATTAAAATCAAGGTTGATAGGTCCTTACAATGTAACAAATGTTACTCCATATAGAACAATTGAAATCCAACATAGCAATAGAGGTGACAATTTTAAGGTAAATGGTCAAAGACTAAAATTGTATTTTGGAGACCATATTGAGCAACATTCATTGGTGACTTTGACAGACTGACTAATTCCACATGTAATAACTCGAGCCGACAACGTTAAACTCAGAACTATAGTGACATACTCGTAGCCATTGAGGTGAAACAATGGAGTTTTATAAGTCCAACATAAGTTTGATAATTAAATGCTTAACTAATTAATGTGGTTAATATCCAGGTTACTGTACAACAAAAGCATCTCATGAAGGCCTCTACAGAAATAGAGTCACCTACACAAGAGCAACTTCATGGTGATCGGTATGCCTAAGTAACCGGTTGGTTAACCATTTAATGATTCAATTTGAATGTTGGCTCAGGTAGTTTTTGGTTTATATTTAAACAAGGACCAAATGACTGATAAGGTCTTAAATTAGTCAGTCTATTACTAATAGAACATGTGTATTCACAGTTTCTTTCAAGCTTTCTTATGTGGATGTAAATTTGAAAGCCTAAAAGATTATATATATATATATATATATATATATAAACACACACATTAGTATTTTTTTTTTCCTTAAATTAATACTTATATATGTATATCTCTCATCACGCATTTTATCCAGGAAGATGAAACAGTTAACGTATGGAGGGGTATATTCTGATGCATTTCTAGTGTATGCTATATATCTATCTAATTAATGGATATATGTGTGTTTATATAAAATTCTATTTTATTTATATCTTTATATATAATATTTTTTCTCTCATCTCTCCTATTTGTAGGTTTTTAATTAACAAAAAAAATTCTTTACTATATATAAATTCCATATCTATGATTTTGATTTTGTGAAGGCAGGAGCAAGCATTTTTATCTCAGGAAATCATTGTAATTGAGAATAATTATGATCGCAAATAGGCAGAATCAATAAACATGGCGAGAACTTGCTCTAAATGTTTCTCAACGCGAAATAATGGGTGACACTCACTTTTGAAAAATGAAATTAGGCCTTCTTTGATTCGCCATTTTTTAGCCTTCTTATATATATATATATATATATATATATATATATATATATATATATATAT
>ML348687.1:5967-19801 GCA_005239505.1 Nicotiana paniculata | reverse complement strand
TACCAGATCGCATGATATCTGTCCGGGACAGAAAATACGACCCGAGGAACCATAACCAAGGCTTCGAAATGATCAAGTTACATTTTTTGGCATTTTAGGGCAATTAAATTGATATTCCGCTAGTCGTGCCTGTATCATCGCCTCCATGGTCCAGGTCGGTAGCCTTGGTACGGAGACGAAACTAGATCGCATGATATTTGTCCGGGACATAAAATACGACCTTAGGAACAATAACCAATGCTTCAAAATGATCAATATACATTTTTTTGCATTTTAAGGAAATTAAACTGGAACTCCGCCAGTCGTGCCTGTAATATCGCTTGCCATGGTCCTAACCAGACGCCTTGGTACGGAGCCAGTACCGGATCGTATGATATTTTTCCCGGACATAAAATACGACCCATGGAATCATAACCAACACTGAAATGATCAAGTAACATTTTTGGCATTTTATGGAAATTAAACTGGAATTCCGCTAGTCGGGCCTATATTTTCGCCTGCCATGGTCTAGGCCGGACGCCTTGGCACGGAACCGTTACCAGATCGCATGATATTTGTCCGGGAAAGCAAATACGACCCAAGGAACCATAACCAAGGTTTGAAAATGATCAAGTTATATTTTTTGGCATTTTTGGGCAATTAAATTGGTATTCCGCCAGTCGTGCTTGTATTTTCGCCTGCCATGGTCCAGGCCGGACGCCTTGGTACGGAGCCGGTACCGGATCACATGATATTTTTCTGGGACATCAACTACGACCCAAGGAACCATAACCAATGCTTCAAAATGATCAAGTTACATTTGTTTGAATTTTATGGGAATTAAAATGGAATTCCGCCAGTCGTGCATGTAATATCGCCCTCCATGGTCCAGGCCGGACGCCTTGGTACGGAGCCGGTACCGGATAGCATGATATTTGTCCGGGACATCAAATACGACCCAAGGAACCATAACCAATGCTTTGAAATGATCAAGTTACATATTTTGTCATTTTATATAAATTAAAGTGGAATTCCGCCATTCGTGCATGTAATGTCGCCCGCCATGGTCCAGGTCGGACGCCTTGGTACGGAGCCGGTACCGGATAGCATGATATTTGTCCGGGACATCAAATACGACCCAAGGATCCATAACCAACACTTTGACATGATCAAGTTACATTTTTGGCATTTTATGGCAATTAAACTGGAACTCCGCCAGTCGTGCCTGTATTATCGCCTGTCATGGTCTTGACCGGACACCTTGGTACGGAACAAGTACCGGATCGCATGACATTTGTTCGGGGCATCAAATACGACCCAAGGAACCATAACCAACACTTTGACATGATCAAGTTACATTTTTGGCATTTTATGGAAATTAAACTGGAATTCCACCAGTCGTGCTTATATTTTTGCCTGCCACGGTCCAGGCCGGACGCCTTGGCATGGAACCGGTACCAGATCACATGATATTTGTCCGGGACAGCAAATACGACCCAAGGAACCATAACCAAGGCTTGAAAATGATCAAGTTACATTTTTTGGCATTTTTGGGTAATTAAATTGGTATTCCACTAGTCGTGCCTACATTATCGCCTGCCATGGTCTAGGCCGGACGCCTTAGTATGGAGCCGGTACCGGATCGCTTGATATTTGTCCGAGACATCAAATACGACCCAAGAAACCATAACTAACGCTTCGAAATAATCAATTTACAGTTATTGGCATTTTATGGCAACTAAACTTGAATTCCGCCAGTCGTGCCTGTATTATCGCCTTCCATGGTCCTGACCGGACGCCTTGGTACGGAGCCAGTACCGGATCACATGATATTTTTCCGGGACATCAAATATGACCCAAGGAACCACAACCAACGCTTTGAAATGATCAAGTTAAGTTTCTTAGCATTTTATGGCAATTAATATGGAATTCCGCCAGTCGTGCCTGTATTATCCCCTGCCATTGTCCAGGTCGGATGCCTTGGTACGGAGCCGGTACCGAATAGCATGATATCTGTCCGGGACATCAAATACGACCCAAGGAACCATAACACATGCTTCGAACTGATCAAGTTACATTTTTTGGCATTTTATGGCAATTAAACTGGAATTCTACCAGTCGTGCCTGTATTAGTGCCAACCATGGTCCAGGCTGGACGCCTTGGCGGAGCCAGTATCGGATTGCAACATATTGTCAGGGATAGCAAATACTACCCAAGGAACCATAACCAATGCTTCGAAATGATCAAGTTACATTTTTTGGCATTTTATGGCAATTAAACTGGTATGCCGCCAGTCATGCCTGTATTATCGCCATCCATGATCCAGGCCGGACGTCTTGGTATGGAGCCGGTACCGGATCGCATGATATTTGTCCGGGACATCAAATACGACCCAAGGAACCATAATCAACGCTTCGAAATAATCAATTTATATTTTTTGGCATTTCATGGCAATTAAACTGGAATTCTGCCAGTCGTGCCTGTTTATCGCCTGCCATGGTCCAAGCCGGATGCCTTGGTACGGAGCCGGTACCGGATTGCATTATTTGTCCAGGACATCATATACGAATCAAGGAACCATGACCAACGGTTCGAAACGATCAAGTTAGATTTTTTGTCATTTTATGGCAATTAAACTGGAATTCCGCCAGTCTTGCCTGTATTATTGCCTGCCATGGTGCAGGCCAGACGCCTTGGTACGGAGTCGGTAGCGGATCGCATAATGTTTTTCCGGGACAAAAGATACGACCCAAGGAACCATAACTAATGCTTCGAAATAATCAAGTTAAATTTTTTGGCATTTGATGGCAATTAAATTGGAATTCCTTGAGTCGTGCCTGTATTATCGCCTGCCATGGTCCAGGGCATACACCTTGGTATTGAGTCGGTACCTGATCGCATGATATTTGTCCGGGACATCAAATAAGACCTTAGGAACCATAACCAATGCTTCAAAATGATCAATTTAAATGTTTTGGTATTTTATGGCAATAAAACTGGAATTCCGCGAGTCGTGCTTGTATTATAGCCTGCCATGATCCAGGCCGGACGCCTTGGTACCGAGCCGGTACCCGATCATATGATATTTCTTCGAGACATCAAATACGACCCAAGGAACATAACTAATGCTTCAAAATGATCTATTTACATTTTTGGCATTTTATGGAAATTAAACTGGAATTCTGCCAGTCGTGCCTGTATTATCGCCTCCCATGGTCCAAGCCGAACGCCCTTGTACGGAGCCAGTACCGAGTCGCATGATATTTTTCCAGGACATCAAATATGACCTTAAGAACCATAACCAACGTTTCTAAATGATCAAGTTACATTTTTTGGAATTTCATGGAAATTAAACTGGAATTCTGCTAGTCGTGCATGTATAATCGCCTGGCTTGGTCCAGGCTGGACTCCTTGGTATGGAGCCGGTACCGGAGCACATGATATTTTTTCGGGACATAATATATGACCCAAGGAACCATAACCAATGCTTCGAAATGATCAAGTTACTTTTGTAATTTTATGGCTATTAAACTGGAATTCTGCCAGTCGTGCCTGTATTATCGCCTCCCATGGTCCAAGCCGGACTCCCTTGTAAGGAGCCAGTACCAAGTCGCATGATATTTGTCCAGGACATCAAATATGACCTTAGGAACCATAACCAACGTTTCTAAATGATCAAGTTACATTTTTTGGAATTTCATGGCAATTAAACTGGAATTCTGCTAGTCGTGCATGTATAATCGCCTGGCATGGTCCAGGCTGGACTCCTTGGTATGGAGCCGGTACCGGATCGCATGATATTTTTCCGGGACATAATATATGACCCAAGGAATCATAACCAATGCTTCGAAAGGATCAAGTTACATTTTTTGTCATTTTATGGCTATTAAACTGGAATTCCGCCAGTCATGCCTGTATTATAGCCATCCATGGTCCAGGCCAGACGCCTTGGTATGGAGCGTGTACCGAATCGCATGATATTTGTCCGGGATATCAAATATGACCCAAAGAACCATAACCAATTCTTCGAAATGATCAATTTACGTTTTTTGGCATTTTATGTCAATTAAACTGGAATTCCGCCAGTCATACCTGTATTATCGCCTGCCATGGTCCAGACCGGACGCCTTGGTATGGAGCTAGTACCGGATCGCATGATATTTGTCCGGGACATCAAATAAGACACAAGGAACCACAGCCAACGCTTTGAAATGATCAAGTAATATTTTTTGGCATTTTATAGCAATTAAACTGGAATTCCGCCAGTCGTGCCTGTATTATCCCCTGCCATGGTCCAGGCCGGACGCCTTGGTACGGAGCCGGTATCGGATAGTATGATATTTGTCCGGGACATAATATCCGACCCAAGGAACCATAACACACTCTTTGAAATGATCAAGTTACTTTTTTTGGTAATTTATCGCAATTAAACTGGAATTCCGCCAGTCGTGCATGTATTATCGCTTGCCATGGTCCAGGCCGGACGCCTTGGTACGGAGCCGGTACCGGATCGCATGATATTTCTCCGGGACATCAAATACGACCCAAGGAACCATAGCCAATGCTTCAAAATGATCAAGTTACATTTCTTGGCCTTTTATTGCAATTAAACTGGAATTCTGCCAGTCGTACCTATATTATCGCCTGCCATGGTCCATGCCAGACGCCTTTGTACGGAGCTGGTACCAGATCGCATGATATTTTTACGGGACAAAAAATACGACCCAAGGAACCATAACCAACGCTTCGAAATGATCAAGTTACATTTTTGGCATTTTATGACAATTAAACTGGAATTCTGCCAGTCGTGCATATATTATCGCCTGCCATGGTCCAGGCCGGATGCCTTGGAATGAAGCCAGTACCGGATCGCATGATAATTTTCCGGGACATCAAATACGACCTTTGGAACCATAACCAACGCTTCGCAATGACCAAGTTACATTTTATGACAATTAAACTGGAATTCCGCCAGTCGTGCATGCATTATCGCTTACCATGGCCCAAGCTGGATGCCTTGGTACGTAACCTGTACCGGATTGCATGATATTTTTCCGGGACATCAAATATGACCTAAGGAACCACAACCAACGCTACGAAATGATCAAGTTATATTTTTTTGAATTTTATGACAATTAAACTGGAATTCCGCCAGTCGTGCCTATATTATCGCCTGCCATAGTCCAGACCGGACGCCTTGGTACGAAGCCGGTACCGGATCGCATGATATTTGTCCGGGACAGAAAATACGACTCAAGGAACCATAACCAACACTTCAAAATGACCAAGTTATATTTTTTGTCATTTTATGACAATTAAACTGGAATTTCGCCAGTCGTGCCTGTATTATCCCCATCCACGGTCCAGGCCGGACGCCTTGGTATGGAGCGTGTACTGGATGGCATGATTTTTTTCCGGGAAATCAAATATGACACAAGAAACCATAACCAACGCTTTGAAATGATCAATTTATATTTTTTGGCATTTTATGGAAATTAAACTGGAATTCCACTAGTCGTGCCTGTATTATCGCCTGCCATGGGCCAGACCGGATGCCTTGGTACGGAACCAGTACCGGATCGCATGATATTCGTTCGGGACATCAAATACGACCCAAGGAACCGTAACCAACGCTTCGAAATGATCAAGTTACATTTATTGGAATTTATGGAAATTAAATTGGAATTCCTTGAGTCGTGCCTATATTATCGCCTGACATAGTCCAGGCCAGACGCCTTGGTACGGAGCCGGTACCGGATCACATGATATTAGTCTGGGACATCAAATACTACCTTAGGAACCATAACCAACGCTTTGAAATTATCAAGTTAAATTTTTTGGTATTTTATGGCAATAAAATTGGAATTCCGCCAGTCGTACCTATATTATCGCCTGCCATGGTCCAGGCCGGACGCGTTGGTACTGAGAGGGTACCCGATCGCATGAAATTTCTCCGAGACATCAAATAAGACCCAAGGGACCATAACCAATGCTTCGAAACGATCAAGTTACATTTTTTGACATTTTATGGAAATTAAACTAGAATTCCGCCAGTCGTGCCTGTATTATCTCCTGCCATGGTCCAAGCCGGACGCCTTGGTACGGAGCCGGTACCAAATCGCATGATATTTGTCCGGGACATCAAATATAAGCTTAGGAACCATAACCAACATTTCGAAATGTTCAAGTTACATTTTTTGGAATTTTATGTCAATTAAACTGGAATTCCGCTAGTCGTGTATGTATTATTGCCTAGCATGGTCCAGGCTGGACTCCTTGGTATGGAGTCGGTACCGGATCACATGATATTTTTCCAAGACATCAAATACGACCCAAGGAACCATAACCAATGCTTCGAAATGATCAAGTTACATTTTTTGGCATTTTATGGCAATTAAACTGGAATTTTGCTAGTCGTCCCTTTATTATCGCCTGCCATGGTCCAGGATGGACGCCTTGGTATGGAGCCGGTACAGTATAGCATGATATTTGTCCGGGACATCAAATACGACCCAAGGAACCATAACACATGCTTCGAAATGATGAAGTTACATTTTTTGGAATTTTATGGAAATTAAACGGGAATTCCCCTAAACGTGCATGTATGATCCTGCCATGGTCCAAGCCGGACAACTTCGTATGGAGCCGGTACCGGATCACATGAAATTTCTCCGAGACATCAAATACGACCCAAGGAACCATAACCAACGCTTCGAAATGATAAAGTTACATTTTTTGGTATTTGATGACAATTAAACTGGAATTCTGCCAGTCGTGCCAGTATTATCGCCTGCCATGGTCCAGGCCGGACGCCTTGGTACGTAGAAGGTACAGGATCGCATGATATTTTTCCGGGACAGCAAATACGACCCAAGGAACCATAACCAAGGCTACAAAATGATCAAGTTACATTTTTTGGCGTTTTATGGCAATTAAACTAGAATTCTGCCAACCGTACCTGTATTATCGCCTGCCATGGTCCAGGTTGTACGCATTGGTACAGAGCCGGTACCGGATCACATGATATTGTTCCGGGAAATCAAATACGACCCAAGGAACCATAACCAATACTTTGAAATGATCAAGTTATATTTTTTGGCATTTTATGGCAATTAAACTGGAATTCCGCCAGTCGTGCATGTATTATCGCCTGCAATGGTCCAGGATGGACGCCTTGGTACGGAGGCGGTACCGGATCGCATGATATTTGTCCAGGACATCAAATATGACCCAAGGAACCATAACCAATGCTTCAAAATGATCAATTTACATTTTTTTGAATTTTATGGCAATTAAATTGGAATTCCGCCAACCGTACTTGTATTACCGCCTGCCATGGTCCAGGTCGGACGCCTTGGTATGGAGCGTGTACCGAATCGTATGTTATTTGTTCGGGACATCAAATATGACCCAAAGAACCATAACCAACGCTTCGAAATGATCAAGTTACAATTTTTGGCTTTTTATGGCAATTAAATTGGAATTCTGCTAGTCGTGCATGTATTATCGCCTGCAATGGTCCAGGATGGACGCCTTGGTACGGAGGCGGTACCGGATCATATGATATTTTTCCGGGACATCAAATACGACCCAAGGAACCATAACCAATGCTTCGAAATGATCAAGTTACATTTTTTGGCATTTTATGGCAATTAAACTGGAATTCCGCCAGTCGTGCCTGTATTATCGCCTGCCATGGTCCAGACCGGAGACCATGGTATATAGCCGGTACTGGATCACATGATATTTATCCGGGACATCAAATAAAACCCAAGAAACCACAACCAATGCTTCGAAATGATCAAGTTACATTTTTGGGTATTTTATGGCAATTAAACTGGAATTTTGCCTGTCGTGCCTGTATTATTGCCTGCCNTCCGGGACATCAAATATGACCCAAGGAACCATAACCAATGCTTCGAAATGATCAAGTTACATTTTATGGTATTTTACGGCAATTAAACTGGAATTCTGCCAGTCATGCATGTCTTATCGCCTGCTATGGTCCAGGCCAGACGCCTTTCTACTGAGCCGGTACCGGATCGCATGATATTTTTTTACAGGACATCAAATACGACCCAAGGAACAATAACCAGTGCTTCAAAATGATCAAGTTACATTTTTTGGCATTTTATGGCAATTAAACTGGAATTCCGCCAGTCGTGCCTGTATTATCGCCTGCCATGGTCCAGTCCGGACTCCGTCGTATGGAGCCGGTACCAGATCACATGATATTTTTACGGGACATCAAATACGACTCAAGGAACCACAACCAATGGTTCGAAATGATCAAGTTACATTTTTTTGCATTTTATGGCAATTAAACTGGAATTTCGCCAGCCATGCCTGTATTATCGGCTGCCATGGTCTAGACCGGAAGCCTTGGTACGGAGCCAGTACCGGATCGCATAATATTTGTCTGGGACATCAAATACAACCCAAGGAACCACAACCAATGCTTTGAAATGATCAAGTTAAGTTTTTTGGTATTTTATGGAAATTAAACTTGAATTTCGTCAGTCGTGCATGTATTATTGCCTGCCATGGTTCAGACCGGAAACCTTGGTACGGAGCTGGTATCGGATTGCATGATATTTGTCCGAGACACCAAATATGACCCAAGGNTCGTGCCTGTATTATAGCCTGCCATGGTCCATGCAAGACGCCTTGGTACGAAGCCGGTACCAGAACGTATGATATTTCTCCGGGACATCAAATACGACCTTAGGAACCATAACCAATGCTTCGAAATGATCAAGTTACATTTTTTGGCATTTTATGACAATGAAACTGGAATTCCGCCAGTCGTGCATGTATTAAGGCTTGCCATGGACCAGGCCGAATGCCTTGGTACGGAGCCGGTACCGGATAGAGTGATATTTATCTGGGACATCAAATACGACCTAAGGAACCATAACAAACGCTTCGAAATGATCAAGTTACATTTTTTGGAATTTTATGGATATGAAAATGGAATTCCGCCGGTCGTGCTTGTATTATCGCCTGCCATGCTACAGGTCGGACGCCTTGGTACGGAGCCGGTACCTGATCGCATGATATTTTTCCGGGACATGAAATACGACCCAAGTAACCATAACCAATGCTTCAAAATTATCAAGTTACATTTTTTGGTATTTTATAGTAATTAAACCGAAATTCCGCCAGTCGTACCTATATTATAGCCTGCCATGGTCCAGGCTGGACGTCTTGGTATGGAGCCGGTACGGGATCGCATGATATTTGTCTGAGACATCAAATACGACCCAAGGAACCATAACCAGCGCTTCGAAATGATGAAGTTACATTTCTTGGCCTTTTATGGTAATTAAAATGGAATTCCGCCAGTCGTGCCTGTATTATCGCCTGCCATGGTCCATGCCGGAGGCCTTGGTGCGGAGCTGGTACCCGAATGCATGATATTTCTCCGGGACATCAATACGACCTTAGGAACCATTACCAACGCTTCTAAATGAACAAGTTACATTTTTTGGCATTTTATGACAATGAAACTGGAATTCCGCCAGTCGTGCCTAGATTAACGCCTGACATGGTCCAGGCCGGACGCCTTGGTACGAAGCCGGTACCGGATGGAATGATATTTATCCGGGACATCAAATACAACCCATGGAACCATAACCAACGCTTCGAAATGATCAAGTCATATTTTTTCGCATTTTATGGATATTAAACTGGAATTCCGCCGGTCGTGCTTGTATTATCGCCTGCCATGGTCCAGGTCGGACGCCTTGGTACGGAGCCGGTACCGGATCACATTATATATGTACGGGACATCAAATACGACCCAAGGAAAAACAACCAATGCTTCAAAATGATCAAGTTACATTTTTTGGCATTTTATTGCAATTAAACTGGAATTCCGCCAGCCGTGCCTATATTATCGCCTGCCATGGTCCAGACCAGACGCCTTGGTACGAAGCCGATACCGGATAACATGATATTTTTTCGGGACATCAAATACTAACCAAGGAACCATAACCAACACTTCAAAATGATTAAGTTACATTTTTTGGCATTTTATAGTAATTAAACCGAAATTGCGCCAGTCGTGCCTGTATTATCGCCTGCCATGGTCCAGGCTGGACGTCTTGGTACGGAAGCCGGTATCGGATCGCTTCATATTTGTCCGAGACATCAAATACGACCTAAGGAACCATAACCTGTGCGTCAAAATGATCAAGTTACATTTTTTGGAATTTTATGGCAATTAAACTGGAATTCCGCCAGTCGTACTTGTATTATCGCCTGCCACGGTCCAGGCCGGACGCCTCGGTATGGAGCTGGTACCGAACCGCATGATATTGGTCTGGGACATCAAATACGACCTTAGGAACCATAACCAATGCTTCGAAATGATCAAGTTACATTTTCTGGCAATGAAAGGAATTTCGCCAGTCTTGCCTGTATTATCGCCTGCCATGGTCTAGGCCGGACGCCTTGGTACGAAGCCGGTACCGGATAGCATGATATTTTTCTGGGACATCAAATACGACCCAAGGAACCATAACCAACGCTTCGAAATGATCAAGTTACATTTTTTTTGCATTTTATGGCAATTACACTGGAATTCAGCCAGTCATGCGGGTATTATCGCCTCCCATGGTCTAGGCCGGATGCCTTGGTATGGAGCCGGTACCGGATCGCATGATATTTGTCTCGGAAAGCAAATACGACCCAAGGAATCATAACCAAGGCTTCAAAATGATTAAGTTACATTTTTTGGCATTTTATGGCAATTAATTTGGAATTCCACCAGTCGTGCCTGTATTATCGCCTGCCATGGTCCATGCCGGACTCTTTGGTACGGAGCCGGTACCAGAACGCATGATATTTCTCTGGGACATCAATTACTAACTTAGGAACCATAACTGAAACTGGAATTCCGCTAGTCATACCTTTATTAACGCCTGCCATGGTCCAGGCCGGACGCCTTGGTACGGAGCCGGTACCGGATAGAATTATATTTATCCGGGACATCAAATACAACCCAAGGAACCATAACCAACGCTTCAAAATTATCAAGTTACATTTTTCTGCATTTTATGGATACTAACCTGGAATTTTGCCGGTCGTGCTTGTATTATCGCCTGCCATGGTCCAGGTAAGACGCCTTGGTACGGAGCCGGTTCTGGATCGCATGATATTTTTCAGGGAAAGCAAATACGACCTAAGGAACCATAACCAACCCTTCGAAATAATCAAATTACATTTTTTGGCATTTTATGATAATTAAACTGGAATTCCGCAAGTCGTACCTGTATTATTGCCTACCATGGTTCGGGCCAGACGCCTTGGTACGGAGCCGGTACCAGATCTCATGATATTTTTCCGGGAAATCAAATACGACCCAAGGAACCATAACCAACGCTTAGAAATGATCAAGTTACATTTTTTGGCATTTTATAGTAATCAAACCGAAATTCCGCTAGTCGTGCCTGTATTATCGCCTGCCATGGTCCAGGCTGGACGTCTTGGTATGAAGCCGGTACCGAATCGCATGATATTTGTCTGAGACATCAAATACGACCCAAGGAACCATAACAAGTTCTTCGAAATTATCAAGTTACATTTTTTGCATTTTATGGCAATTAAACTGGAATTCCACCAGTCATGCCTATATTATCGCCTACCATGGTCCAGACCGGACGCCTTGGTACGTAGCCAGTACCGGATGGCATGATATTTTTTTGGGACATCAAATATGACCCAAGGAACCATAACCAATGCTGCGAAATGATCAAGTTACTTTTTTTGGCATTTTATAGTAATTAAACCGAAATTCTGCCAGTCATGCTTGTATTATCGCCTGCCATGGTCCAGGCTGGACATCTTGGTATGGAGCCGGTACCCGATCACATGATATTTTTCCGAGACATCAAATACGACCCAAGGAACCATAACCAGTGCTTCGAAATGATCAAGTTACATCTTTTGGCATTTTATGGAAATTAAACTGGAATTCCGCTAGTCGTGCCTGTATTATTGCCTGCCATGGTCCAGGGCAGACGCCTCGGTACGGAGCAGATACCGGATCGCATGATATTTTTCCGGAGCATCAAATACAACCTTAGGAACCATAACCAACGCTTCGAAATAGTCAAGTTACATTTTTTGGCAATGAAACTGGAATTCCTCCAGTCGTGCCTGTATTATCGCCTGCCATGGCTCAGGTCGGACGCCTTGGTGCGGAGCCGAAACCGGTTCGCATGATATTTGTCTGGGACATCAAATACAACCCAAGGAACCATAACTAGCGTTTCGAAATGACCAAGTTACATTTTTTGGCATTTTATGGCAATTAAACTAGAATTCTACCAGTCGTGCCTGTATTATCGCCTGCCATGGTCCAAACCGGACGCCTTGGTACGAAGCCGGTATCGGATCGCATGATATTTTTTACAGGACATCAAATACGACCCAAGGAACCACAACCAACGCTTCTAAATGATCAAGTTACATCTTTTGGCATTTTATGGCAATTAAACTGGAATTCCGCTATCGGTCCTATATTATCCCTTGCCATGGTCCAGACCGGAGGCCATGGTATGGAGCCGGTACCGAATCATATGATATTTGTACGAGACATCAAATACAAACTTAGGAACCATAACCAACGTTTCAAAATGATCAAGTTACATTTTTTGGCATTTTATGACAATGATACTGGATACTACCAGTCGTGCCTATATTATTGCATGCCATGGTCCAGGTCGGACGCCTTGGTACAGAGCTGGTACCGGATAGCATTATATTTATCCGGGACATCAAATAAGAACGAAGGAACCATAACCAACGCTTACAAATTATGAAGTTACATTTTTGGGCATTTTATGGAAATTAAACTGGAATTCTGCTAGTCGTGCCTGTATTATCGCCTACCATGGTCCAGGCTGGATGCCTTGGTACGGAGCCGGTACCGTATCGCATAATATTTGTCTGGGACATCAAATACGACCCAAGGAACCATAACCAATGCTTTGAAATGATCAAGTTACATTTTTGGAATTTTATGGCAATTAAACAGGAATTCCCCCAATCGTGCATGTATTATCACCTACCATGGTCTAGGCCAGACACCTTGCTACGGAGTCGATACCAGATAGCATGATATTTGTCCGGGACATCAAATACGACCCAAGGAACCATAACCATCGCTTCGAAAATATCAAGTTACATTTTTTGGCATTTTATGGCAATTAAACTGGAATTCCGCCAGTCGTGCATGTATTATGGCTTTCCATGGTCCAGGCTGGACGCCTTGGTATGGAGCTGGTACTGGATCGCATGATATTTGTCCGAGACATTAAATATGATCCAAGGAACCATAACCAACGCTACGAAATGATCAAGTTATATTTTTTGGCATTTTATGGCAATTAAACTGGAATTCCGCCAGTCGAGCTTGTATTATCGCCTGCCATGGTCCAGGCCGGAGGCCTTGGTACGGACCCTGTACCGGATCTCATGATATTTTTCCGGGATAGAAAACATGATCCAAGGAACCACAACCAACGCTTCAAAATGATCAAGTCATATTTTTTGGCATTTTATGGCAATTAAACAAGAATTCCGCCAATTGTGCCTGTATTATCGTCTGCCATGGTCCAGGCCGAACGCCTTGGTACGGAGCCGGTACCGGATAGCATGATATTTTTTTGGGACATTAAATACGACCCAAGAAACCATAACACACACTTCGAAATGATCAAGTTACATTTTTTTGCATTTTATGGCAATTAAACTTGAATTCCCCGAATCGTGCCTATATTATCGCCTCACATGGTTTAGGTCGGACGCCTTGGTACAGAGCCGGTACCGGATAATATGATATTTTTC
>ML348684.1:0-45748 GCA_005239505.1 Nicotiana paniculata | reverse complement strand
AATAATATAGCAGAAGTAAGGGCAATGGTTGAAGCTTTGAGGATGTGTAAGGAACTGGACTTCACTCAAATTTGGCTGCAAACAGACTCGATGCTTCTATGTAAAATTATTGAAGACTCATGGGAACCTCCCTGGACTATTATAGATGAGATTGAAGAGATAATGGCAATAAAGGAGGAATGCAATATCAAGATATATCACACATATAGAGAAGGGAATAGACTGGCAGATCATTTAGCAAATTATGCATTAGATGAGGGGGACATCGAATGCTATGAATACTGGGACTTAGACCCTATAGGGAGGGGGATAGTCAATAAGGACAAACATCAATGGCCATATCTAAGGATCAAAGTTGCCAGAAAGTAGTAGGAACAAGGGGATGGATATTAAAGGAAGAAACTGGACAGGAGTGTGATAGTTATCATACTCAAATCCTCATGGAGGAGAGTATGGTGATCTTACATGAACAATCTAACGGAATCTTAGATGGTCATGATCAAATCAGATTTGAGAAGATCATGATTGTCCAAGGCTGAACTAACTTTATTGTTTGTTTTGCAGGTACCAGCACAGTACTACTGGATGCCTTGACAAAATTCCAGCTGGTGGTATTAGTGCCTAACACTCAATCCACTGGAAGATTAGTTAAGGTATTCAATAAGCATGATTTGAAGATAAAGAATATTCAAAAGCACAAAGCAACAAGCCCAGAAAGAACATGGCACATGTGATATTCTGTTTAATGAAAAGAAAAGTTGGGACAGCAATAGAAGGAGGAGGATGAAAGAAGAAGAACAGATAAAGATATCACGCGAAATGGACAACAAAGGGATGAGAGCTGCAAGTAAAGGTATGGAGCTAAGGAGGGGCGCATCAATAGGCCACCATACCATTTTTTGATTCGCTAAAACTGGATGGATTGGTTCTGTGAATAGCATGAAAGATCAGAAGAAGCAACCTACGATGAACTATCTAAACTGGAAGGAAATGAAGATCATACGAGGCAATTGATAAGGGATATGTGACAACACTGATTTGGATAAATTTAGCAAACACATGCTAGACAATGCAAGGTGCATGGACGATTGAGCATATGTCTCAGCTGGGACTTACCATTATGTAGTNAAGCGACCTACGATGAACTATCTAAACTGGAAGGAAATGAAGATCATACGAGGCAATTGATAAGGGATATGGCACAACATTGATTTGGATAAATTTAGCAAACACAGGCTAGACAATGCAAGGTGCATGGACGATTGAGCATATGTCTCAGTTGGGACTTACCATTATGTAGTTAGAATAATTTTAGATTATGCAGATTGATAATAGCTTTCATTGTGATATCAATATTGGTCTTCACAACACCAATATTGATAATAGGAACAATGTAATCACATACTTTACTGTCCTATCTCTATTACGACATCCTAGGCTCTTTGTTATTGGATTTTCTTAGTAATAAAATAACTACTAGGCACCCAGCCTAGTAGTATAGTTTGCTAAAAAAAAAAAAAATTAGCTTAGATTTTAAAGAATTTTTCTCTATCTGTTGTCAGCATTTTATTGTAGTTGTCACACTCCTTTTCTATCCCAGAAAGATATGATGTGTGGATTGTGGGTTAAAGAATTTTTCAATTAAAGTGACAATTTGAGATAGGGATTATTTTATTGTTCAAAATTGCCACTTGAAATTGGTTTTTGGGTGTTCCAAGTCACCTTTTATTTGAATCCCTAGTCAAAGGAAGATTTGATTCTTTCATTATCAGTGTGCGAAAACAAAGTCCGGATAAGGAATTCTGTTGACCAAGGAGAAAGTGTAAGGCATTCCCCGAGTCCTGTGGTTCTAGCATGGTCGCTTTATCGACTACAACTTGACTTGATTAATTTTGGACAAACTGTGTTTTAATTTGATTTTCAATGTTTTACCTATCCGCTTTTATTGTTGGTGACTTTATTAATTCAAACTAGGACGAGCATCCCTAACCCTAGCTTACACTAACCAAGACGAGTATCCCCGACCTTAGTTCGTGCGTCGCACCTAAAATTGGA
This sequence comes from Nicotiana paniculata, assembly GCA_005239505.1. NCBI lineage: Eukaryota > Viridiplantae > Streptophyta > Magnoliopsida > Solanales > Solanaceae > Nicotiana > Nicotiana paniculata. The sequence goes on along the minus strand of ML348684.1, from coordinate 43,693 downwards.
GCCTACTCGAAATTAACTAAAGCATGTCAATTCTTTTATCAAATTAATTCGGGTTATCTGGTCTAATCTATTATATAACAAGGATTAACTTCTTATTACTATTTGTGTCATTAAAATATTTAACAAGTATGAGCGAAACATTTGAAAAAACTTATATACTTATATTGCGCCTAAAATTTGCCTAGTGCATTTAATATTAAGAGGTGATTTAACTTATCAAGTAAAAAGGCACTTACTGAATTTATTAGACTAAATTAGCATGTGAAAGCCACTATGTTATTTGCGAAAAAGGAGCTAGCCATTATGTTATTTTTTCTGGGCTTCTGGACTTAATTTGGCCATCATTAATATCCATATGTAATTAATTGACAAAGAAAATTACTAAGAATGACTAGAAAAACAAAGAAAACAAAAATTAACTAAATTATTCACTACCTTTTAATTCCAAATAAATGATCCAATGGCTCAAACAAAATGATCACTCCTAATCACGTAAATCTATTCACTTTTACCAAATAACACTGATTTTCAGTTTTATGTAAGGGGGCAAACATGATGTCTAAGACTCAATGAATTCATTCTTTAAGCATTTATGACAATGAACAAATTACTAACACAAACCAATCTCATAACTCAGTACTCTTAGCTTGACAGACTAATAAACACTGAATCATAGAGTCAAGATGTTTTTTCATCACAGAAACAACAAAAAAAGGATCAGACAAACGTGAGGAAGCAGTTAAAAACATCAAATATTTCATGTCTTCATTCATTAAAATAGAAGTTTACACCAAAAGGAAAGAGACTGAAAAAGTACCTAGAAGCAAAGGCTAAAACAAATGCAGAACTTTGATTCAAGTGGACAACAATCTCAACCAACAACAGCAGCCAACAATAAGGCAAGACCCAAAGCGGACAAGAAAATTAACTCAGAATAAAACTTAAAACTCCACAAAGCTTGAGGGAGAGAAAAGTAGAACCAATTCAAGAACTGTTTGTATTTTTTGAGAGGTTTTTGTTCTAAATTTTCACTCCAAAGTTCTCCAATTTTCAGCCTTATTTAGATTTTCCAGCTCCCCTTCTTACTAAGGAGAGACCTCTCTCTTTATAGTAGTAGAAAGTCTTTGAGGTTAGGTTATGCCTTAACTAATAATATGCCCAAAAAAGGAGAAAAGGACTGTCCCTTTTCACCAATTTCAGACACAAGAAAGAAAGTAGTTGTACTTTATGCATGCTTGAAACAGTAAAAGCAGCCAACTATGTACTCTACATTCAAGTATTCACTTACTACCTCAAATTTTCATCAATATATAACTAAATTCAAATTCTAACCTTCAAACTCAACCAAATATGGATTGATAAAGCAACACACAAACAAACTAGATTGATATAAACTGATTCAAGAATCACAATTATTGTGCAAAACAAAATTTAACAAAACCTGAGATAAAATATGATTCAAAGTTATGAATTAATAGGTAATTCAAAACTTATATGATCATAAATCATTTACACATAATTAACTGAAACATGAATAAAAAATTAAGCGTTAAACCAGATACAACTTACAAAATCGAAAAATCAGAAAAAGGAAAAAGGGGACAAGGCTTATCGAATAACGAGTCTTGGAGAATCAATCGGCTTGACGGAATAACAAACGGGCAGCCACCAAACTTCAGATGTTGTACCATCTACAATCGATGTAACAAAAATTAGCCAACGTATTGAAGAGCGCACAACACCTCATGCTTAATGGCTAAAAAATAAGGCAATTTCAAGTAGTAATAGTGGTATGACAGAGACGGTCGCCAGAATTCCGGTTGCCGGAGTTTGGCCGTGAAACCAAGGGGAATTGATAGATATTTAAGATATCTATCCAGTGATGAAAGAATTAAAGTGTAGGGATGGCCGGAATTCTTTGAATTCGGGAAAATAGGCCGACTAGGGTTCGATTTTGGGGTAGACTTGAGAGGATTGAGAGGGATTTGAGAGGTATACGGATTGGATTCAGGTAAACGGTGAAGAGAGGGAGGTTGGGGTGAATTTTTGGGGGGTTTTTGGACGGAGGAGGTGCCGCCATGGAGAGGCGCGGTGGCGACAAAGGATGAGTGGGAGAGAAGAGATGGTGGGCCGAGGATCAACCCCATAATATATCATATCGAGACATGAAAGTGAGGTACCGAGCTCGGGATTCGAAGTACCAATCAAGATCGAGACCAGTGATAATAGAGACCAAAAACGATAGACATCGAGCAAGACCGTAGATAACATACTAATAGAAAGCCGAGATATCTAGTCCTGGTCGAGGATCGTGGCGGAAATCTCAGAACGGATCAAATGAAGAACGGTTATTTAGATAATCATGGGATTTCCTTTTGTAATTAGAATTGCAATATAAGTAGAATTCATCTACTATATAAATGGGGTTCTAATCATTTGTAATCATCTAACGTTCGCATAACAAAGAAATACAATACTCTTTTCTCTCTTACTCTCTTGTTCTTCAGAGCAGTTCATATTTTCTTAAACTATATCTTCAGCCGGTTCTAGGGAAATCTAGCTCGAGGACCAAGTTACATTTTATATTGGTTTGATGTATTTTGCTGGCAATTTCTGGCATTAATCATCATATTTATCAATTTGTGCTAGGTGAAATCACATATCTTAAAATCACTCATATGTTTAATTATTATCCGATTTTAATGGTAAACAGTTTGGCCTACCGTGGGGTTAAGGATAATAGTGATTGTAATTCTTATAACACAAACTCTTTACGCTTGTTCTCGTAAGTATTTTTGATTTCAGGATCAGCATGTCAAACTCACAAATAGTACCTACACATGCCGACAACGGCCTCGGTTTTCATGGGGAAAACGACAATATAGCCGCCCCACGAATCGAAGTACCTCTGGCTGGCCTCGAGGGGGTACCGGTTGCAAATCCCAGCAATGTCAGTTCCCACGTCGCCCTAAATGCAAATCTGGGCGTCAATCCTGAGGGTAGCGTCCGCAGAGATGTTAGACTAGGCACTCAAGACACAAAGGGTGGAGAAGATGATAGAGTCAGCATTCGACTAATATTTGAAATGTTGCAGGCTCACCAAGCTGCCATAGCGCAACTCCAAAATCAGAATCGTGCACCAAGTAGGGATGAACCCGAGACCTCACTAGAAGTTGTTCACAAGGCCGAACCAGTATCGGAGAGGTAAAATGTGAATGAATCAGAGACTGACCCAGTCATTATGAAAATGCTCGAAGAGCTTACAAAGCGGATTGAATCGGGGGAAAAATGACAAAAGGTAGAAATGTATAAGTCCCGAGTTGATCAAATTCCGGGGGCACCACCGATTCTGGAGGGTTTGGATTCGAAGAAGTTCGTGCAAAAGACTTTCCCCCCAAGTGCGGCTCCTAAGCCCATTCCGGAGAAATTTCGCATGCTAGAAATTTCCAAGTATAATGGAACCACTGACACCAATGAGCATGTCACTTCTTACACATGCGCAATAAAGGGAACGACTTAGAGGATGATGAGATTGAGTCCGTTCTGCTGAAGACGTTTGGAGAAAATTTATCGAACGGGTCGATGATATGGTATCATAATTTTCCCCCCAACTCCATTAATTCCTTTTCCATGCTTGCAGATTCCTTCGTCAAAGCACATGCCGGAGCCATTAAAGTCGAGACTAGGAAATCGGACCTTCTCAAAGTGAAGTATAAAGACAACGAAATGCTCAGAGAGTTCATATCTCGGTTCTAGATGGAACACATGGACCTACCCCCGGTCGCGGATGATTGGTCCATCCAAGATTTTACTCAAGGTTTGAACGTACGAAGTTCGGTGGCCTCAAGAAAGTTAAAGCAAAATTTAATTGAGTATCCAGCTGTGACCTGGGCCGATGTGTATAATCGGTTGTAGTCAAAAATCAGGGTCGAGGATGATCAGTTGGGAACTCCTTCCAGTTCCGTTTATCCAAACAGGTCCGTCGGTAGAATTCAAAGAGACATCGACAGAGAAACACGATCGAACAGAGATCGGTACCAACCATATGGTGGAGATCGGAGAAACAACGGTCCTGGACACAACCCCATTTGAAATGATCGAGTGCAGAGCTATCGAGGGCTCATGAGTAAGAGTGGTTTCGGAAAAAAATGTCGATCCCACAGAAGCACCACTACTATCAGAATACAACTTCAGCGTTGATGCATCGGTTATTGTATCGGCCATTGGGCATATCAAAGATACCAGATGGCCTTGACCCCTATAGACCGATCCAGCCCAGAGGAATCCTAATCAAATATGCAAATACCATGGAACTCATTGTCATAGAACGGAGGACTGCAGAAAACTAAGGGAGGAGGTAGCCCGTTTGTTCAACGAGGGTCACCTTCGAGAATTCTTGAGCGACCGAGCTAAGAACCATTTTTGAGACAGGGATTCCAACATAAAGAACGAACATGAATAACCACAACAAGTGATTCACATGATAGTTGGTGGAGTCGATATTCCATAGAGACCCATATTCAAGCGCACCAAGGTGTCGATCACGAGGGAAAAGCAAACTCGGGACTATGTGTTGGAAGGGACCTTGTCTTTCAACGACGAGGATGCATAGGGGGTCTCACAACCCCACAATGACACACTGGTAATATATGTTCTTATGAATAAAATTCAAGTTAAACGTGTTTTGATTGATCCAAGAAGCTCGGCTAACATTGTTCGATCGAGGGTCGTGGAGCAGCTTGGCCTACAGGATCAAATTGTGCCTGCAACTCGGGTTCTTAACGGCTTCAACATGGTGAGTGAAACTACCAAAGGTGAAATTATCTTATCAGTAAATGTAGCTGGGACCGTTCAAGAAACAAAGTTCCATGTGATTGAGGGCGACATGAGATATAACGCTCTGCTCGGAAGGCCCTGGATCCATAACATGAGGGCAGTACCTTTAACCCTTTACCAAGTTCTGAAACTCCCGACACCGGAGGGAGTAAAAATGGTGTACGAGGAGCAACCTGCCTCCAAGGAGATGTTTGCGGTCAACGAAGTGATACCGGTATCGACACTCTCATCAGTAAAGGGATCAGAGTCAAAGGGAAAGCAGGAGGCCAAATAGCAACCACAGACACATGCCTCGACCCAACCACAGGAGCAAGAGATCAACGAGGATGACGACTAATGGATCCATCGATCCATCATAATTCCCGATGACTCCGATGCACCAAGTCAACGGTCGAAAAGCTGGAACAAATCACATTGGTCGACCATCATCCCGAACAAAAGGTATACCTGGGCACGGGGCTAACCCCCGAGCTCAGGAACAAACTCATTCATTTCCTTAAAGCTAACATGGATTGTTTTGCCTGGTCCTATCTCAATATGACAAGGATCCTACCAGAAATCACTACCCATCGACTAAGACTGGACCCAAAGTTTCGTCTAGTAAAGCAAAAAAGAAGGCCCCAATCCGAAGTTAAGCATGCATTCATCAAGGACGAGGTAACGAAACTTCTCAAAATAGGGTCCATTCGGGAAGTGAAATATCCCGAATGGTTAGCAAATGTAGTAGTATTCCCTAAGAAGGGAAATAAAGTTAGAATGTGCGTAGATTATTTGGACTTAAATAAGGCATGCCCTAAGGATTCTTTTCCTTTGTCGAATATCGATCGCATGATCGATGCCACGACCGGCCTCGATATTCTCAGTTTTCTCGTTGCCTACTCTGGATACAACCAAATACAGATGAACCCAGAGGATCAAGAAAAGACTTCATTTATCACTAAATACAACACCTATTGTTATAACGTAATGTCGTTTGGACTAAAAAATGCTGGCGAAACTTATCAACTCCTAATAAATCAAATGTTCGAAGAACAAATAGGAAAATCAATGGAATTTTATATTGATGACATGTTAGTTAAGACCCTGCGAGTAGAGGACCATTTGAAACATTTTGCAGGAGACTTTTGATATACTAAGAAAGTACAACATGAAGTTCAACCTGGAGAAGTGTGCGTTCGGGGTTGGCTCGGGAAAATTCCTCGGCTTCATGGTATCAAATCGGGGAATAGATATCAACCCCAATAAAATCAAAGCCATCAAGGATATCACGGTCGTAGACAATGTCAAGGTTGTACAAAGGTTGACGGGGCGCATAGCCTCCTTACGGCGATTCATTTCGAGGTCCTCAGATAGGATTCACCGAGTCTTCTCCTTGATTAAGAAGAAGAGTAGATTCGCATGGACTCCGGAATTCCAACAGGACTTAGAGGAAGTAAAGCGATACTTATCAAGCCCGCCACTGTTTCACACCCTGAAAGGGGATGAACAACTCTACTTATACTTGGCAGTCTCGGAAATAACGGTAAGTGAGGTCCTAGTTTGAGAAGATCAAGGTACGCAATTCCCTTTTTACTATGTTAGTCGGACCTTAGGTGAGGCCGAGACCAGATACCCACACTTAGAAAAATTAGCGCTTGCTTTAATAAGAGCCTCTAGCAAATTAAAATCGTATTTCCAATGTCATCCAATTCATGTTGTAATTACCTATCCCCTTCACAATATTTTGCACAAACCTAAACTCTCGGATCGATTGGAAAAATGGGCCTTCGAGATCAGTGGGTACGATATCGAGTATCAACCTCGAACGTCTATCAAGTCTCTTATCTTTGCAGACTTCGTGGTCGACTTCACGCAAGCCCTCGTACTCGAGAAGGGGTCCGGGCTAGGCATCATTTTGAAACCACCCACGAGTAATATAATTAGACAATATATCAGAACTTTAAAATTAACTAACAATGAGGCCGAGTATGAGGCCATGATTGTAGGTCTCGAGCTGGCTAAAAGTTTGGGAGCAGAGGTCATCGAGCCAAATGTGATTCCCTACTTGTGGTAAACCAAGTCAACAGAACTTTCGAAGCCAGAGAAGATCGAAGGCAGAGGTACTTGGACAAGCTATAGGTAACTTTACATCGATTTAAAGTGTGTACCTTACAACATGCACCTCAAGAACAGAACAGCAAGGTCGACGCCCTTGCAAACTTAGGGTCATCGATCGAAGATGACGAACTTAGATTGAGGACTATCGTACAACTTTCAAGATTAGTGACCGAAGAAGGCCACGCCGAAGTAAACTCTACAAGTCTGACCTAGGATTGGAGAAACAAGTACATTGAATATCTAAAGAACAGGAATCTACCATTAGATCCAAAGGAGTCGAGAACTCTACGCACAAAGGCAGCACGGTTCACTATGGCCGAGGATGGAACGTGTTTAGGAGAATGTTCTATGGACCATTAGCGATATGTTTGGGACCATGAGATACCAACTACGTCCTACAGGAGATTCACGAAGGCACTTGTGGAATTCATTTCGGTGTCAAATCATTGGTTCAGAAAGTTATCAGAGCAGGGTACTACTGGGTCACTATGGAAAAGGATACAAAAGATTCGTTCGAAGGTGCGATAAATGTCAAAGGTATGGCCACTGATTCACTAGCTCGAGGAGCAGCTCCACTCGGTCTTATCCCCATGGCCATTCATGAAATGGGTAATGAACATCGTCGACCCTCTCCCATCGGCCCCAGGTAAAGCCCAGTTTATTTTATTTATGACTTATTAATTTTTGTATGTGGGTTGAAGCACAGGCTTTAGAGAAAGTCAGGGGAAAAAAGTCATAGACTTCATTTGGGACCACATTATATGTCGATTCGGGATAACTGCGGAGATTTTATGTGATAATGGAAAATAATTCGTCGGTAGCAAAGTGACTAAATTTCTCGAGTATCACAAGAATAAAAGGATTCTATCAACACCATATCATCCCAGTGGGAACGGACAAGCCGAATCGACCAACAAAACCATTATTCAAAATCTTAAGAAGAGATTGACCGAAGCTAATGGGAAATGGAGAGAGATATTTCCCGAGGTTTTTTGGGTGTACCGCATGACGTCGATTTCCAATACGGAGGCAAAATTGTTCTCTCCCAGTCAAGGTCAGGGAACCAAGCCTTGGGTTTCGATATGCTACAGAAGAATCGAATCATAAGGCCATGAATACAAGACTAGAATTGAAAGATGTGAGGCCGCCCTCGTTCGATTGGCCACACAAAAACATAGGATCAAAATGTACTACAATCGAAGAGCCGATCTTCGACATTTTAAAATCGGGGACTTAGTGCTAAGAAAAGTCACCCTCAACACTCAAAATCTAAATGAAGGAAAACCGAGTCCAAATTAGGAGGGAGCATATCATGTCCTCGACATCATCAGAAAAGGATCCTACAAGCTCGGCATGATGAACGACGAGCAATTATCGAATAATTGGAACATGTCGCTCTTAAAACGATACTAATGCTAAGGTATGGCTCTTCCATTTTCATTTATATTTTAAACTTACCGTTGCATTTGTTCGATCAGGAACGATGATGGATTATTCAACACGAAGTCTTTAGGTCTGAAAGCACGTGTTGCACTCTTTTTTCCTTAGATTGGTTTTTGTCCCAACTGGTTTTTGTGGTGATGTTTTTAATGAGGAAACTATTGATCGTGCTAACTTAGAGAAATTCAACAGTATCTGAGGCTTCTTTACAATCAACCTCGAATACTGGGGGGCATCACCCCCGAATGTTAACCTTGTTGCAAGGAAATTACTTTGTTACAGCGGGGTCTCGATAGGTAAATTTTGTAAAGGCCAAACGGTCAATTGAACCATGCCCATATAGGTCGCTCGATCCCTGAACATCAAATATGTACGCATGAATAATCATCTACTAAGAGAAGTATTTTTCCTTGCTGATATCTCATGCCTTAGAAAAAATTTACTTTACAATTTCATACTCTTGATCTATTGTGTAAACAGGCTTAAGGCAGATCATAACTGAATTTCGAACAACTAATCCCACACTCGGGGACTGTCGTCCCAAAAATAGACGAGATCGAATTATTAAGACCTCGAGATCATAAGACCTTAAAAAGGCAATCCTCGATTTTTACAGGCCACGGCCACCCCACTCAGGGACTGACACTTCGAACAAGCTCAAAGTGAAATGGGAAACTAAGCCAAAGAGGCAAGTCCAAAACTAAAAAGGCTTCAGCCAAATTAACACAGTTCGGAGACGTCTGCATTCTGTAACAAAACAGGCCTTCAAATATTTTCATAAACCGGTTAAAAAGTCTATCCTCAGCAAAATTACAAAGGGATTCGATAATATCAAGCCTCGAAAACTCTAATGAGTACAAAATTGTTCGAACTCTCGAATAATTCCTTTTTTCGTGCTAAGACATTGCAAATTTTTTATAAATAACAAAAAATATTTCAAGCTGAAAAGGGGAAAAAGCCATTCTTTTTACAAAGGCCATATCGGCCTAATGCAAAAGCCTAAGGGACATTTTATGTTTTGAGTTTGAGAGATCGTCCTCATAAAACCTAAGGGTTACCCTGCTTCGAGTTCGAGCAAGTACTCACTCGATCGCAAAAACTATACTAGTTCGATTTTCGGTCAAACTTCCTAAGCCTCGAACCTATGGATACAACTTCATAAGGCATAAATGAAACAAATATTTCATAAGGCAGAAATAAAGTAAAAACAAGACAAAGGGAAAAAGATATATCTATATATATATACCAAAATTTATTTACAAGGGCAACATGGCCCGGTAAGGATTCTATACAAAAGTTCAAAAAGAAAGATCCTAAGTGCCTAATCTTCTCCAGGAGAAACATCTTCTCCTTCGGGGTCTTCTCCACTCTCGGACCACTCATGCTCCCGGAGTCATTGTCATCGAGAGAGGCCAATGATTTGGCTTCGTCTTCAAGATCTTTGGCATTTTTGATTTCGACAGTGTGATCGAAGCCACGAGCATGGATTTCCTCGAGAGTCTCCCTTCGAGATTGGCACTTGTCATGCTCGGCAACCCAATACGCTTGAAATTTAGATACCTCGGCAACTTTTTTTGCTCGAACTTGAGCGGCTTCGGCTTCGGCGTCGGACCGGTAAACAGCCACGATTGCTTCAGCATCGGCCTTGGCCCTCTCGGCCTCAGATTTGGCCGCCGCAAGTTCCATGATCAGCTTCTCTCGATCAGACGTTACCGAAGTCAATCGAGTATGGAACTCCTTGATTTTCTTGGCTTGCGCCAAGTTTTTCTCTTTCAAGCTCTGGAGTTGAATCTCAGCCGAAGATAGTTGATCTTGAGCAGCCTCCTTCTCTGAGGCAAGACGGTCCATGTTTTGCTTCCACGCTATGGTTTCCGCCTTCACCGCATCTACCTCTTCATGGAGTTGCCCGATAATCTCGAGCTTCTACTGGACCTGTGGGATCGAATTGTTAGCTGCCACGCCTTAACCGATGCCATAAACTTCTAATACTCTTATTACCTGCTCGGCCAGGTCATTTTGTTCTTTCCGAGCCACAACTAACTCAGCTCGAATGCCCTTAGCTTCTTCCATTTGCTCCCTGAGAAGCTTGAGGGAGGTTTTATCCTTAGTGAGCCCTTGAATCTAGGACTCATATCGGCTCAGATCTCCATCAGACCTAGAGAAATATTCGTGATGAAGCACCGAGGCCTATACAAATTGAAGGAAAGGAATTAAGTAAGAGGAGAAAAAAATACAGGTATGGAAACTGGTATCGGTAAAAGGAGTTAGGGCTTACCCTATTCAAGGACCATTGGGCCTCGTTAAAGAGACACGGTGCCCCCACCTCGTCTATCAGATCTTGGTCCTCCTCCGTGACCAGGCTCCGAAGGTAACTAGCTACCCTTATGAGGACGGCAAAAACTCGTGCGTCCTCCGGGATCGAGATTATGATTGTTTGTTTGCACCCGGGATTAACACTAGGGGCCGGAAACTGGCTGGTTAATGTGAAACTCGAGGAAGTTTTGCCTAAGCTCTTCCTCAATATCTCTAAGTCGCTTAGGCCAGCAACATCATCGAACCCATCGAAATAACCACGGAAAGGGTCCTCCTTTCCGTGGGCTCCTTCTGCATAAGGAGTTTTCATGGCCCGATCCTCCCGAATAATCTCCTCGAGAAATGAAGGAAGTGACGGGGAGTCCCCGATTTCTATTACCCCAAGTGGGTCTCTTGGGGCGTTCTCTCCATCTCGAGGAACCTCAGGACCGGATTCTGCATCTATTTTCGTCGTTTTCTCACCCCTAGGTGAGGCACTTTCGGCTCCAGTTATCTCAGGGACTCCAACCGAATCCCTCTCTTGGATCCCGACTGCTCGAGGCATAATATCTCTAGCTTGGACCGATCTGGCGGCCTTTTGACTTTCGGTATTAGCTCGAACTCGAGCCACCAGACATGAATCACCCTCTTCTTCTTCTTCTTCTTCTTCTTCTTCTTCCTCCTCCCTTAAGAGTTGGGCTGACTCCATAGACAAGGGAACAACGCTCTTTTTTGGCTTACGATCTACTCTCTTCTTAGGCTATGGACCCTCCGGAGGTCGAGGTCCTTTTCCTCTTGTTCTCCTTTATCGGCTTCGGGATAGGGAGTGAAGTTTCTTCTTCACCGGATGGGGGCCTCATGACTGCATCTTTTTCGATACCTCCAGAAGAAGAAACTGAGTAAGTTCAGAAGGATGTATTAATAAAATCATTATAGACAAGAATAAGACTTACCATGGTTTTTGTCCTCCCACCAACCCTTCGATTAGTCGTGCCATGCGTGTTCAGCATATTTTGAGGTCGAGACAGGCTCCTGACCCAATTCTCGAGATGGGGAACGCGCCCAACATCCAGGCAACAACAACACCGAAAAAGAACATCAATAAGAGAAGATAAAGAAGTGAAATTAACATGCAGAAATTAAAAATGGAATTATACTTATGTTTCACGTTCCATCTTTCGGGGAACAACATGCTCTTAACCGGAATCAGGTCTGAGGTCCTCAATCGGAAAAATCGACCCATCCAACCCCGGTCTCCATCCTCGTCTATGCTTGAGATGAAGGTCTTGGTGGCCCGACATTGTAGTTTTATCAAACTACCTCGGTAGAGTCGGGGGCTATATAACCTTATAAGGTGGTTAAGGGAGAAAGGGAGCCCGTCGATTTTGCTCAAAAAAATTTGGAGCAATATTACAATCCTCCAAAAAGAAGGGTGGATTTGTCCAAGAGTTACTTGGAAATTTCGGTAGAACTCCACAATGACTAGATCGAGGGGACCCAGCGTGAAAGGGTAAGTGTAAACACTCAAAAACCCTTTCACGTGGGTAGTAATGTATTCTTCGGGGGCCGGTATCACGACCATTTTATTCTCCCAGTTATAGTCTTTCTTCACTTGCTTGATGAAGTTCTCGGATATCGAGAATCTGTATCACGATACCAGTTTGCATCGACCTGGGACCGATGAGGTTTTCTCGACTTTGAAGTCGGAACTAATGATGCACCCCCTGGGAACAAGCTCCTCGGGGCATGGCTCCGTCGTTGTCTTCTCGCTGGCCAACCGAGATGAGGAGGCGCTTTATTTTTGTGGCACAATCTTTGATGTTTTCTCCATTTGATTTTGAGAGTAAAGAAGAGTAGAGATGGTAACATTTGGTGTTTTAAGAAAGGATCAACAATGGAACTTGAATATTTGAAGATGAAAAACTTGTAGGATGCAGAAAGCTTTGAAGATTAGAGCAGAAGAAGTTGAAAGTAAAGTTTGAAAGAATGGAAAAGAGACATATTTATGGGTTTTATGACGACAGTTCAAAGCTGCTAGTGGCCGACCCTCAACTGACACACATTAAAAACCTAGGGAACTGTACCGACGGAACGTTTCGGTCACCTCTATTGCTTATGTCAAGATGATGACGTCATGACAAATCGGGGTAAAGATCGAAGACTCAATTTATTTCATGTCATTACCCTCCAAAAAATAAGGGGACTATCCGTATACAGTTAACCGAGGCCAGGATAGTGGGTCGAGGATCAACCCCATAATATATCAGACCAAGACATGAAATTGAGGTACCGAGCTCGGGATTCAAAGTACCAATCAAGATCGAGACCAAACAAGATATACATCGAGCGAGACCGGAGATAGCATATTAACGGAAAACCGAGATATCTGTGACCGGTCGAGGATCGTGGTGGAAATATCGGAACGGATCAAATCAAGAATGGTTATTTAGCTAATCATGGGATTTCTTTCTATAATCATCTAACTTTCGCATAACAAAGCAATACAATACTCTTCTCTATTACTCTCTTCTTCTTCAGAGCAGTTCATATTTTCTTAAACTATATCTTCAGCCGGTTTGAAGGCAATCTAGCTCGAGGGTCTAGTTGTATTTTATACTGGTTTGGTTTATTTTATTGTCAATATCTAGCATTAATCATCATATTTATCAATTTGTGCTAGGAAACATCACATATCCTTAAAACCACTTATAAGTTTAATTGTTATCTGATTTTAAAGGGTAAACAAAAACGTAATTCAAGACTTATATGATCATCATTCATTCACACCTAACTAACAGAAACATGAATAAAAAATCAAGCCTTAAACCAGATACAACTTGGGATATTGGAGAATCAATCGGCTTGTCGGAGAATCAGATGTCTTAAACCAGATACAACCAGATAAGTCTTGGAGAATCAATCGTCTTGCCGGAATAACAAACAGGCAGCCACCAAACTTGGGATGTTGTGCCATCTCCAATCGACGTAACAAAATTTAGCCAACGTATTGAAGAGCGCACAATGCCTCAAGCTTAATGACTCAAAAAGAAGGCAATTTCAAGTAGTAATGAGGGTCGCTAGAATTTCGGTCGCCGGAGTTTGGCCGTGAAACCAAGGGGAATTGCTATATCTTTAAGAGATCTATCAGTTATTAAAGAATTAAAGTGTAGGGATTGGCGGAGTTCTTCGAATTCGGGAAAATAAGCGGCGGCTAAGGTTCGATTTTGGGGTAGACTTGAGAGGTATAGAGTTTGGCTTCAGCTAGAGGGTGAAAAGAGGGAGGTTGGGTGACGTTTTGGGGGTGTTTGGACGGTGGTGTTGCCGCCATGGAGAGGGGCGGCGGTGACATAGGAGGAGTGGGAGAGAAGAGAGGGTGCTAGGGTTTGTGTTATGTGAAAATTAGGCCAAAAATATTATTATAGGGCCTTTTATATGACAATAAAATTGATTGTGGGCCATTGAATCAAGGATATAGAAGGCTGAGATTTGATCTCTAAGACTTAAACAAAATGACGTAGTTTATGCAAAACTACATCACTTTAAGCTCTGCCTTGCCAACAACTGAATTGTACTTTTGACCACTTAAATCATTTTAATTTTAGCCTATTTTCCCTTAATCCTACTTAGTAAACTAAATTTACACAAATAAGTTAATTAATTAAATAACTTATTCAAATGATCAATTAACTAGATTAATTTACCAATTGAACAGTTAGTTAATTCCTAAAATGCACAAATGAAGAAAGAACTACTTTTTTTTGTATTTCTATGATAGGAAATACGCAATGAAATACACAAAAATTGAGAAAAAATTATTAAATAACAAAACATTAATGACTTTAGGAGATGATAAAATAGTGCAAAAAATAGGTATTCAAACTGCCCCTCTTTGCTCGAGAACATGAAGAGTTTCGTGCAACGAAAAGTGAATGCCATGGCTAATTTTTGCTCAGATATCACTCCAATGAAAGCATTTTTTGAAAAATGGTGACCGAACCCTACTTCCGAGGTTGCCTACATATCCTTGTTTAGAGGAATTAGGTTAGTGTAGTTCTGGAAAAATTTTGGTAGTTGGGACTACCGGACACTGGAGTTAAGACTGTTGTTCTTGTTGTTACTGTTGCTTTTGCTTGTGCCTTCTGGAGTCAAATATTGATTCTTGACGGGCTAGCATGTGTTGACCTTAGATTGGATCTTGATGCTCTTTGAGGAAATGATTATGCTCAATCTCAGTCACTCGCTTTCTTGATTCAAAATTGAGAAGATGAATCATGAGAAGCTGGGTTGCTGACACATTATCAAAGTTCACTCCAACTATCTTGTGATCGAAATACTTCTTTCTTCTAATGATAATTGAAACTGCAAGCTTTAATCGTCACAACATGTACTCTACGGCGGGACCTTCAAAGCCATCAAAGACGAACAAAACAAATAAAATTTTCTGCCCCAGTTTGGCATTGAGAAAATTTTGTGAGTTATTGGGTAAAGGTGCAGATCAGCTTATTTTATTTGAAAGATGCAAAAATGAAACTAAAGGCTCAAAAAAGTATGTTCTTATCTTAGGTGTAAAATTGATAAAATTTAGACTTAGGAGGTGCATCTCCATGGGTAGCATTGGAATGACTGTGAGATTGAAGGACTCGAACTAGGAATTGCGTCTCCTAGGATTAATGGATCATATTAGGAAGTGCTCTCCTATTAGAATAGACACGGTTGACTCGAGCTAGGAAGTTCATCTCCTACGAGTGAGGATGAAGAACTCGGACTAGGAAGTGCGTCTCCTAGGAATAAAGTTTCAGATTAGGAAGTGCGTCTCCTATTGGAATGACTCAAACTAGGAAGTGTGTATCCTACGAATGGGGTTGAAAGACTTGGACTAGGAAGTGCATCTCCTAGGACTAATGATTCAGATTAGGAAATGCTTCAATGATTCAAACTAAGAAGTGCGTCTCCTACGAATGAGGTTGAAAGGCTTGGGCTAGGAAGTGCATCTCCTAGGATTAATGGCTCAGATTAGGAAGTGTGTTTCCTTATGGAATGACTCAAACTAGGAAGTGCGTCTCCTATGAATGAGGTTGAAAGACTTGGACTAGAATGTGTGTCTCCTAGCATCAATGGTTTAGATTAGTAAGTGCGTCTTCTATTGGAATAACTCAAACTAGGAAGTACGTCGCCTACGAGTGACGTTGAAAGACTTGGACTAGGAAGTGCATCTCCTAGGATTGGTGGTTTAGATTAGGAAGCGTGTTTCCTATTGGAATGAATCAAACAAGGAAGTGTGTCTCCTACGAGTAAGGTTGAAAGACTTAGAAGTGTGTCTCATATTGGAATGACACAAACAAGGAAGTGTGTCTCCTACGAGTAAGGTTGAAAGACTTAGACTAGGAACTGCGTCTCCTAGGATTGATGGTTTATATTAGGAAGTGCGTCTCCTATTGGAATGAAACAAACTAGGAAGTGTGTCTCCTACGAGTAAGGTTGAAGCACTTGGACTAGGAAGTGCGTCTCCTAAGATTGATGTTTTAGACTAGGAAGTGTGCCTCCTATTGGAATGACTCAAACTAGGAAGTGCGTCTACGAATGAGGTTGAAAGACTTGGACTAGGAAGTGCGTCTCCTAGGATCAATGGTTGAGATTAGGAAGTGCGTCTCCTATTGGAATGGCTCAAACTAGGAAGTGTGTCTCCTACAGATGAGGTTGAAAGGTTTGTACTAGGAAGTGTGTCTCCTAGGATTAATAGTTCATATTAGGAAGTGTGTATCCTATTGGAATGACTTAAACTATGAAGTTTGTCTCCTACGGATGAGGTTGAAAGGTTTGGAAGGAATTTAACCGGGGTTGGTGCCCCGTATCACTGATAACGAATGTAACCAGGGGTTGGCGCCCTGTATCACTAGAAAGAATGTAACCAGGGGTTGGTGTGCTGTATCACTACAAAGAATGTAACCAGGGGTTGTCACCCTGTATCACTAAGGGGGAATATAATCAGGGTTGACGTCAAAACTAGGAAGTGCGTCTCTGACGAGTGAGGTTGAATGGCTTGTACTAGTAAGTGCGTCTCCTAGGATTGATGGTTCAGATTAGGAAGTGCATCTCCTACTGAAATAACTCAAACTAGGAAGTGTGTCTCCGACGAGTGAGGTTTAAAGACTTGGAGGGAATATGACAAGGGGTTGGCGCCATGTATCAGTGAGAAGGAACGTCACCAGGGGTTGGCACCCTATATTACTGAGATAGAATATGACCAGGGGTTTGCACTCTGTATTGCTGAGAGAATGTAATTGAGGGATGGTGCCTCGTATCACTTAGAGAGAAAGTAACCAAGGGGTAGAATACCTTGTATTAAAGTGGAACCTCACTAAGTATTAGTGTACCTTAGGTTGGAAAATATAGTTAGGGATTGGTGTACCCTATACTAAACATGCGACTAGGGAGTGGTGTGCCCTATGTCAAAATGGTACCTCAACTAAGTACTGATGTACCTTATGCTGGAAAATGTAGTGGTTGATTATGTGATTATAGGCATATCTAGAAAGAAAAATCACAGACTTTAAAGAATTTACCTTTTGTGACATTTGTCCTGTGAGAACTTCATTTATACACTACTTTGTTTCCAGTTTCAAACAAAGAAAGATTTGTGAGTTTTCAAAGTGGTGGTCGATTTGTGGCCTTGATGCCCTGAGTAGTCTGAATTCGTGGCGACCTTCTGAAGAAGAACTGATTCTTTCAGCATGGTACTGAGTTGCTCGGATAATCTGTATTGCTTTCTGTAGACCTTGGATTTCTATTGGTTACCCCGACTGTTTCATACCCGGAAGTCACACGCCCTTGGCCCATGAAGCAAGTCTTGCTTAGCGACCTTGTCGATTTATTCAAAACACTTTGTTCGGCTTATCAAATAAAATCACAATTGTATTTATGCCTTTATCAACGCCGTGTATTTCCCAGAACCTTTGTTTTGAGCTTCCATGAAAAGGTGACCAATTTTCTGACCCTTTATTTGTTGGATTCTAAGCAAATAGACCAACAAAGTTTTCTCTTTGGAACTTCCGTTTGCATGAACCTTCAGATCTTGTTTAACTTCAACAACTTATTATGCATGTTTCTTCCTGGGTATGTCCTCTTTGATGTGCTAGGATTGAACTCACTTTGTTCAATTAGAAAGCTGGTAACATATTTTGACATCATTTCTTATGTGTTTTATCAAAGACTGTCAAAATAATAAGGCAAATGGACACAATGGCGCAATATAAAAGTGAGAAAGAATAGTATTTAACTGAAAATGCTACTTTAGGGGAAAAGAAAGAAAGAAGGTTATCTTTTGAATGTGGTAGCTAACTTTAATGATCATGACATGCATTTTGGACTGAGTGGCTGAATCTATCCAACCAATCTACCCCTTCTTCTTGTTGTTCCTTTTCGTCTTTGAAGTTGGCCTCTTTATGCCAATCACTTGCATCAAATCACAGCTCACCTTCGACCAGCAGTGCCCCGAAAGGTTTTTACCAACCAA
This sequence comes from Nicotiana paniculata, assembly GCA_005239505.1. Classification (NCBI taxonomy): domain Eukaryota; kingdom Viridiplantae; phylum Streptophyta; class Magnoliopsida; order Solanales; family Solanaceae; genus Nicotiana; species Nicotiana paniculata. The sequence goes on along the minus strand of ML348684.1, from coordinate 25,515 downwards.
CCTCTCTCATTTATTTATCTATACTTACCATTTCCTTACAGTGCCCATGAGGTTTTCACAAATAAAATTCTCTCATTTTTATTTCATTATCTTCTTCTTCTTTTTTCACTTTTTGTGCGAGAAACTTGACATTGTTCTATGTCGTGTGACAATTGTTGCTTATTATGTGCTTCCCTTGGCATTCTTAAAGACTAATTTATAGGTCTTTATTTGGAAGGATTTTGGAGAGGGTTAGAAATAAAGGGTCACATTAAGGCTCAAAATATACTAAAGATGATAGGGTTGTATATTTACAGCTCTTGGAATCGACTCTTCATAAAAACATAAAAAAAAATCTGCCCTAGTTTCAGATACTAGGGAATTTTTATACTTGATTTGGTTAGACTGAACCCTAGTGTAGAGCTATCTATGTATCCTTTAAAGGAATTAAGTCAAACGTAGTTCAAACTAATACGAAAGATTCCTTTCTTATTTTTTTTTCATTTTTCTTTCTTTCTTTTTTCTTTTCCTTTTATTCTCTTTTTTTTTATAATCAAATTGTCCTAGCTCCTATTTTCTAGTGGCATGGATCTTTGATACTTGATTCCAAAAGAGGGAGGTCAAAGAAAAATAAAACATGCTCAAAAGGGGTAACGGAGGGTATAAAGCGTTTCGGTAGCAGAAAAAGGACTCCCAGCCTCAAAAACGCCAAACATTCTATCTCTTCTCAGGTTCGGCATTGATGGACATGATTGTCTTCTTAGTTTAGTCAGTTGCATAGCTCCGTAGTCGATATCATTGTTCGCAATAAATGAACTTTGACAAATTTGAGCTACCTTTTCTTGGTCTTTGCTTTGATGTGAAATGATGCACTTCAGTACCAACTAATCATTTTAATTCCCTGGAATGCACCTTCTTTAGATATTTGGGTACTCTTCCCTGATATGATTAGATTATGCAGGCCATGGAAAAAAAAGCCTTTCATCGATTAGTCCAAACAATCTTCAAAACTTTCTATTATCCTTAAGCTTATATTCATGATAGGTTTGAGATAAACATCGTTAACCTCTATGGATATAAATGTTTTTCTTCCATGTGACATGATTATCATCCAAGTTCTTCAACCTCTTTTTTTGTCCTCCGAGTGTTTTTTCTCGATTCAATTCAAGATTGGACAGGCTTTCTAAAATCTTGCCGAAAAATCCGCATGCATGCCATGTCATGTCACTTAAAATTGGTGTGAAAAGAACTATATGCAAAAGAACCATACACAATGGATTAAAATGACAGAAAGCAAAAAGTTACATTTTATTGATTAAAGGATAGAGAGGTTTGATTACAAGACAAACAAACAAAATCTGGATCACAACCTCGAAATAATTTGGGTGATAGAAATTATGACAAAATAAGTTACCAAGACTCCTTTCTAACAAGGAGGGGAGTGTTTTCCCAATTATCAAGCTCAACATCTTAGCTACAAATTTGCACATCAGCATCAAATAGGACTTTCAACAATTTTGATTCACTTACATTCGGTGGACAAGTTCTTGATATTTCACCAAACCGTCCATGTATTCTTTATCATGTGAATCATCCGAACAATGCATGCTTGGTCATGATTTTTAGGGTACCATTATCTTGGACCACGATCGTTCCTTCTTGAATCATCATTTCTATTTCCTTTTTCAAAGTCCAACAATCCCCAATGCTATGCCCCTGACATTAAAATGGTACATGCACCGTACAGCAGGGTCAAAACCTTTTGCATATGGATCAGGAACATACCCTTGAAGCGGCTCAATCATGCCACAACATTTTAGACTTTCAAACAAACTTGTGTAGGATTCTACGATTGGCGTGAAATTTTCCCTCTACTTATGTTCCCTTTCGCACTCTTGTTTTGGACGAGGGTTGTAGGGTGATTGAGAGTTCTGTTATCGCGGATGAAGGTATGTTAAAGCTGGGCCCCGCATATGTTAGCGATTGGATGGTTTGGCATAAGATTGAGCATTGAATGTTGCATACTGTGGAGAAACTGACTATCGTGGATCTAGGGGTTGAGATGCTCCCCTTTGACCTCTTTTTGCCCGTGATGCCATCATGGCCTCCTCATCTTTCTTGTTTTTGTTAGCAAGGTTGCCCGGCCTATTCTGGATTTCTTAGATGGCTGCTTTGAGATCCATTTGACTTATAGTTCGGTCAGTATTGAGGCAATTCTCGACCATTTCTCTTATCTTGATTGCATCAGCAAAAGGTCTACCCATTACGGACATCATATTTTGAAAATAATCAGAATCCTGAGCCTGAAGTAATACAATCGTTAACTCATGATCATCCATGGGTGCCTTAACTCTAGATGCTTGCTCTCTCCACCTAACGGCATACCCTCTGAAGCTTTCAGCCAGTCTTTTCTTCATATTGGACAAGGAATGGCGATCTGGCGCAATATCAATGTTGTACTAAAAGACGAAGGCCTGGGCCATGTCGTCCTAAACATGCAGTGAGAGATTTTGGTCAATGAACCATTCAGAGGCTACCCCTAACAGACTCTCCCAAAAATAAGCCATCAGAAACTTTTCATTTCTTTCTGCAACCCTCAGCTGGTTGCACTACCTTTTCAAGTGGCCGATAAGGTCACCGTGTCCATCATATTTCTCAAATTTTGGGGTCTTAGACCCTGGTGGCAAATGGATGTGAAGGAACATGCATAGATCACTGAATGAAGCACTATTGTGACCACCTAGTCCTTGTATGTTCTTATGTTCTTCTCAAGACTTTTCACTTTTCTGGCCAACCTATCTAGCTCACCCATCTTGGCAGCTTTTTCAGTTTCTAGAGGTGATTCATACTGAGAAGTCTGATTGTATGAAGCCGAGACCCTGAAAGCCATGTTTGGAAAGTAGTATTGTCCATCGTAAGCATGATATGGTGGCTCATTATTTGGCCTCGTCACAGGAGGTGGTGGCAGAATTGTATACACAGGCGCACCAGACACGACGAGAGGTGTGTTCCTAACCGGTGTGGCAGGAGGCTGCACATTAGAGGTACCGGGGCCGACATGGAAGCTGTAGTTTGGACCATACCCCGGTAGTAGAATGTGATCGGTCGTTGCGGGGAGCGGTGGTTGAGTAGCCTGGGATATGGTGAAAGTTCCATCAGAGGGACCCTGAGGCGGAGGCTGACTAGAGACCCAAGCCTGATACACATCAGTCAGTTGATGTTTCAATCCTCTTACTTTCTCCGACTCTTGCTCAACCGATTGAACCTGAAAGTCGTCACTGACCAACTCAATTTCATCATTGTTAGCCATCACTACCTTCCCCTTAGATCTGGTAAAGTAATGATGTGTTGCCATTTCACCACAAACCGACCACCTTAAGCTTACTATATAAGAAGCAACAAACGTGTTAGGGTTAAGCATTTTACAAATACGAATCACACATCAATATGCTATGCTCCTAACATTATCACCGTCTTTAAGATGGTTTTGGAAGGCTTCATGTTTAATTCCGGCTTATAAGGTCGCTGCTTATTGATGCTCTTATTTAATCCTCTTTTTTTTTCACTTTTTTTACACCTCACCTTATTTGAAGCCGTTGAAAAATATTTCGATCGAACCTTTTGGGGGTTGCCTACGTATCATGTCGCCGCATGAATCATATCATTACGTAGTTCAAGGAAATCAGGAATAAAAAAATAAATAAATAAACTCTTTTTTTACTCATATACAAATAGACCGTGAAAGCTCCTAACAAGGAAACTATTTTTAGATTTTTTTTGTGGGAATTGTTGAAAGAAAGACTTATAAAGAAGAAATAATTTATTTTTTTGGTTTTTTCGAAAGAAAAACTTCCAAAGAAGAAAGAAATATTTTTTAAATATTGAATTTTTGCCGTTGAATGAAAAAATCTTTGGATACTGAGTTTCATTTTAATTTCGGAAAGAAAAACATCTATTTTTATAGGATAGTATTTTTAGATTTTTAAATGAAAAAATCTTTAGATTCTGAGTTTTCTTTAATTTTAGAAAGAAAAGCATTTATTTATAAAGAAAAATATTTTTTTACTTTTTGAAATTTCTGGATTTGATGTCTCAAAAATAGATTTAAAGAAAAATATCTTTAATTTTTTTTTGTTGAAAGAAAGACTTCTAAAGAAGAAAGAAAATATATATAATTTTTTGGATTCCTTTTTTTTTTTGGAATCCTCGAAAGAAAGACTTCTAAAAAGAAAGAAAATATTTTTAGATTTTTAATTTAGGCCTTTGAATTTCCGAGAATATGTTTGGATTCTGAGTTTTCTTTTTAATTTCCGAAGAAAATCTTAGGACAAAAATATTTTGGAATTCAAATTCTTTTTTTTGTTTTTTTTCAAATTTTTGGATTTATGTATCAATGATTAAAGAAAAAGACTTTTAATTTTTTTAAAATTGGGGGGTCGAACACGATAAAGGTTTCCTATGTATCTCACATTCGGTGAGAATCAAACCTGCGTAGTTCGGTGATAAAATTTCCAATGAAACTAACTATTTTCTCATTTTATGAAAAATTAATCATGGACACCAAACGGACCAAAACACTTCGGGCTTTTTTTACTTTTAAAATGAACGGACATTTGTACAGAAATCGGGAGCTTTTTATTTTATTTTTCTCTGCTCGTCCACCCTAAAGTTGGTCAATATGCAAGCCTCCCAAATAAAGTAACATGTAGCACATAAGTGAACACATGTCTTATACTGACCCGGCCCCTGTGTCGAGTTTCGCTAAGTCAAATGCAAGTGATGCAAATAAAGTGAACCTACTAGGGATATCCGGCAAGAGATTTGTTCTTCGAGGTTTAAATCCTAGTGGAGAAGGTATCTACGATGGCTTGCTCGAGCCGAGGAGGGTCAGTGTATCGGTATTATTGCTTTCCGGCTTAGTTGGTGGTGCTCCCGGCTTAAAACATGTGTGACTAAACTCCTTCATCGGGTGACAAACACTTCTTATATCTCAAAGAAAGCGGGATTATTCAAGCAAATGCCCAGTTTTATTTTCAAGAAGACTTAGATGGGTGCGTGAGAAGATAATTTATAATGTGCAGTTCAACAATATCAAAGTGGTAAAAGGCGGACAAGTAGCACATTAGGCACAAATAAATCACAATATATACAAAATTAATAAAGTCAAATAAAAGTCAATATGTACAAGCTCGAATTCTGGTTGTCCCCAGCAAAGTCGTCAGAGTTGTCACCCCTTTTCTACCCCAGAAAGATATGATGTGTGGACTGTGGGTTAAAAAGTTTTTCCAATTAAAGTAACAATTTGAGATAGAGATTATTTTATTGTTAAGATTCGCTACTTGAAATTGATTTTTGGGTGTTCCAAGTCATCTTTTATTTAAATCCCTAGTCAAAGGAAGATTTTACTCTTTCATTATTGGTCTGCAAAAATAAGGTCCGGATAAGGAATTCTGTTGACCGAGGAGAAGGTGTAAGGCATTCCCCGAGTCCTGTGGTTCTAGCACGATCACTTTATTGACTACAACTTGACTTGGATTAATTTTGGACAAACTGTATTTTAATTTGATTTTCAATGTTTTACCTATCCTCTTTTATTGTTGATGACCTTATTAATTCAAACTAGGACGAGCATCCCTAACCCTAGCTTACACTAACCAAGACGAGTATCCCCGACCTTAGTTCGTGCATCGCACCTAAAATTGGAGCCTACTAGAAATTAATTAAAGCATGTCAATTCTTTTATCAAATTAATTCGGGTTATCTGGTCTAATCTATTATATAACAAGGATTAACTTATTATTACTATTTGTGTCATTAAAATATTTAACAAGTATGAGCGAAACATTTGAAAAAACTTATATACTTATATTGCACCTAAAATTTTCCTAGTGCATTTAATATTAAGAGGTGATTTAACTTATCAAGTAAAAAGGCACTTACTGAATTTATTAGACTAAATTAGCATGTGAAAAATGAGACAGCCACTATGTTATTTGCGAAAAAGGAGCTAGCCACTATGTTATTTGTTCTGGGCTTCTGGACTTAATTTGGCCATCATTAATATCCATATGCAATTAATTGACAAAGAAAATTACTAAGAATGACTAGAAAAATAAAGAAAACGAAAATTAACTAAATTATTCACTACCTTTTAATTCCAAATAAAGGATCCAATGGCTCAAACAAAATGATCACTCGTAGTCACGTAAATCTATTCACTTTGACCAAATAACGCTGATTTTTACTTTTATGTACAAGGGAAAACATGATGTCTAAGACTCAATAATTTTATTTTTAAGCATTTATGACAGTGAACAAATTACTAACACAAAAAAATCTCATAACTCAATACTCTTAGCTTGACAGACTAATAAACACTAAATCATAGAGTCAAGACGTTTTTTCATTCACACAGAAACAACAAAAAAAGAATCAGACAAACGTGAGGAAGCATTTTTTACATCAAATATTTCATATCTTCATTCAGTCAAACAGAAGTTTACACTAAAGGAAAGAGACTAAAAAAGTACCTAGAAGCAGAAGCTAAAACAAATGCAGAACTTGGCTCTATATCAATGAAATCTCATCATCCATACATAAAGAATTGATGTGGTATATTCATATCATAATGTAAGAACTAGCATTCTTTTTTNCTAAGCATCCATGGCTGAATGGTTAAAGCGCCCAACTCATAATTGGCGAATTCGTAGGTTCAATTCCTACTGGATGCACGCCAATGGGACCCTCCAATAAGTCTATTGGAATTGGCTCTGTATCAATGGAATCTCATCATCCATACATAACGAATTGATGTGGTATATTCATATCATAATATATGAACAGTAAGAACTAGCATTCTTATTGAGACTATAACTCATAGGGAAGAAAATCGATTTATGGATGGAATCAAATATGCAGTATTTACAGACAAAAGTATTTGATTATTGGGGAAAAATCAATATACTTCTAATGTGGAATCAGGATCAAATAGGACAGGAATAAAATATTGGGTCGAACTCTTCTTTGGTGTCAAGGTAATAGCTATGAATAGTCATCGACTTCCGGGAAAGAGTAGAAGAATGGGACCTATTATGGGACATACAATGCATAGCCAACAACAAGTCAAGACCCAAAGCAGACCAGAAAATAAACCCAGAATAAAACTTAAAACTCCACAAAGATCGAGGGAGAGAATAGCAGAACCAATTCAAGAACTGTTTGTATTTTTTGAGAGGTTTTTGTTTTAAAGTTTCACTCCAATGCTCTCCAATTTTCATCCTTATTTAGATTTTTCAGCCCCCCTCTTACTAAGGAGATACCTCTCTCTTTATAGTAGTAGAAGGTCTTTGAGGTTAGGTTTTGCCTTAACCAATAATCTGTCCAAGAAATGAGAAACGGACTGTCCCTTTTCACCAATTTCAGACACAAGAAAGAAAGTAATTGTACTCTATGCATGCTTCAAATAATAAAAGCAATCAACTATGTACTCTACATTCAAGTATTCACTTACTACCTTATATTTTCATCAATATATAACTGAATTCAAATTCTAACCTGCAAACTCAACCAACTATGAATTGATAAAGCAACATACAAACAAACTAGATTGATATAAACTGATTCAAGAATCACTATTATTGTGCAAAACAGAATTTAATAAAACCTGAGATAATATATGATTCAAAGTTATGAACTAATAGGTAATTCAAAACTTATATGATCATCATTCATTTACACATAATTAACTGAAACGTGAATAAAAATTAAGCGTTAAACCAGATACAACTTACAAAACCAAAAAATCACAAAAAGGAAAAAGGGGACAGGGTTTACCAAATAACGAGTCTTAGAGAATCAATCGGCTTGCCGGAATAACAAACGGGCAGCCACCAAACTTCGGATGTTGTACCATCTACAATCGATGTAACAAAAATTAACCAACGTATTGAAGAGCGCACAACGTCTCATGCTTAATGGCTCAAAAAGAAGCAATTTCAAGTAGTAATAGCGGTATAGCAGAGACGGTCGCCAGAATTCTGGTCGCCGGAGTTTGACCGTGAAACCAAGGGGAATTGATAGATATCTAAGAGATATATCCCGTGATGAGAGAATTAAAGTGTAGGGATGGACGGAATTCTTCGAATTCAGGGGAAAATAGGCGGCGACTCGGGTTTGATTTTGGGATAGACTTGAGAGGATTGAGAGGGATTTGAGAGGTATACGATTTGGATTTAGGTACACGGTGAAGAGAAGGACGTTGGGTGAAGTTTTGGGGGTGTTTGGACGGCGAAGGTACCATCATGGAGAGGGGCGGCGGCGCCAAAGGAGGAGTGGGATAGAAGAGGAGTGTTAGGATTTGTGTCATGTGAAAATGAGACCAAAAATCTGATTATAGCCTTTTATATGACAAATAAAATTGATTTTGAGCCATTGGATCAAGGATAATAGAAGGATTAGATTTGGTCTCTAAGACTTAAACAAAATGATGTTGTTTAATGCAAAACTACGTCACTTTAAGTGGCTGACATAGCTCTGTCTTGGCAGCCACTGAATTACTCTTTTGACCACTTAAATCATTTCAATTTTAGCCTATTTTTCTTTAATCCTACCGATTAAAATAAATTTACACAAATAAATTAATTAAATAAATAATTTATTCAAATGATCAATTAACTAGATTAGTTTACCAATTGAATAATTAATTAATTCTTAAAATGCACAAATGAAGAAAGAACTACTTTTTTTGTATTATGCTAGGAAATACGCAATGAAAGACACAAAAATTGAGAAAAATGATTAAAATAACATAACACTAATGACTTCGGAGATGTTAAAATAGTACAAAAATTAGGTATTCACAACAGTTAGTTGCATTTTTGCCTAATTAGGAATATCTTAATCACAAAATGTCAAAAATACTTTCATCTTTTATTCTTGTTTCATTCTAACATTTTAGTTTTATGTGAGGATTTAATCATATTTTTAAATGCATAGTTCTAAATCATAAAAAAAGATCGAAAATTTATCATTCATTTAGTGCATTAGTTGCATTTAGAAATAAATCATTTGTTAGTTGCATTCATAAAATAAAAAATATAAAAAATAATACTACATTAGTCATTTTCTTTGCATGTTTTAATTTGATTAGCTTAAATTGATACACAGTTTTACTTAGTTGATAAGTGGTTTAGTAATGCAAAAGAGGAATAATTAGGACTTCAATTAAGTTGGCTATTTTTTTTAATTACACGTTTGATCCTTTTTTAACTATTATTTAAAAGAATGGCATCATTTATTGTTTATTGCATAAATAGCACATTTTTTTCATTATTAGCATATTATAAAAATTAAGCTCAACATTTAATAAGTTAACTGACTCACTAATCAATGGAAATAATTTTGTTTTCCATCTTTATTCTCCCTTTCCAACATTCATCTTCTTCACTCCATTTTTTAAAATCTAATGCCTAAGTGAATGCCACCTAAATTCAAGATGTATTGATTTATACGTCTTTTATACTTTGTATATCAAGTATCACTTTAATTCAAAATATATTTTGATGCATATAATTTTTGTATATTTATTGTGAAGTGCCATCTTATTTTAAGATGTATTTTTAATGTATATTTTAAATATGTTTTATATGTCAGAGTGCCATTTCAATTCAGGATGTGTTATATATATATATATATATATATATATATATTCGCATGTTTAAGTGTCATCTTAATTGAAGATGTATTTTTTATGTATATTTTTTGTATATTTAAATTCAATATATATTTTTATATATATGTTTTGTATATATTAACGTATATTATTATCGAAGTAAGATCTTTATGTTATGAAAGGAATAAAGAAGGAAGAGAAAAACTTAAGAAAGATAATTAAAAATAAAACGAATGGAACAAATTTAGAAAATATATTGGCTTTGGCAGAAAACAAAATTAAGAAGATGAAGAAAAAGAAGGAAATCCAATAGATAAAGAGGAAAAAAAAAAGAGCATGATTTTTGTACAAAGAATTATTGACTTTCCCTTCAAATTGCTTATGTTTAGGAAAAAATAATTAATATTCCTATTTTAATGGAACTATGTGCTACAAATATAAATATTTTCCTTCCACAACTGTAATATTAAATTTCATGCTAAGAATTTTTTTTTTTTTTTAAAACTGTGACAGTTATGTAAAAATCCCCCTTTAGAAAAGGGAATTAGAAGAGAAAATGAAATTGCTTAGCCTTGTCTTCGAATTGGGCCAATGCCCAGCAGCCCAACTACATTACAAAACCCGTCCAAATTTCGCCCCAAGCCCAGTCTCCATAATCCGGTCAAGTTCCCTTATAATCCAAACGACCTTGTTTTGGCTTAAAACAATCACAGCCATTCATCAGATCTAATCCAACGGTTAGGAACTCCAATCCCTAATCCCTTATAATTGTCTAACAGACCCCCCAAAGTCTGGAGACCCCCCTTCATTTCTTCATCTCTCACCCCCGCTCGCTCAGAGTCGTCGCTGGAAACGACTGCGGCAGAGGCACCACCCAAAATTTCACCCCATATTCCCATCACCTCCTCATGCCCCTCCCGTCATTATATTTCCAAAAAGAACACTAGATCTCTCCGATTAGTAGATCTAAGTTTGGCCGAAAATGCAAAATTATTTGTTGTTGTGTTGTCAAGTTGTGGTTGAATCTGATTTCTAGTTGAACTTCTACAACAACAGAGATTTATTTTCTTTCTTCCTTGTTGCTTTTGTTGCTGTTATGGTGCGGATACTCTCCTTGCAATCATGGGTCGACTATATGTTTGATAAATGCTCCTTGAACTAGTTTAGTCATTATGTGTTTGATTGAATGTTCTCTTTCATGTTTGTTTGCGAGTAGAACTGGAACTAGAATTTCAGCATATAGAACTAGTATAAATCATAACATAAGTGTTCATGTTGTAGTAATCATGAAAGCTTTGTAAATTACATTAGTAGACCAGTTAAAATGAAGTTAGAATTGAGGTTTTCATATTGGTTTGAAGCTGAAGAAATGTCCATGTGCAGCAGTAATGTATTGTCCAGTGCTATATAGATCTCGAATTTTGAAGAAGAAATATGGAGAAGTTCGTTTCTATTTTGATTTGATCATTGACGTTGTTATTTACTTTAGGATTTGGAGACTATCTTTTATGGATAGTTTATTTTGTTGTAAAAATGAGTTGAAAACAGGATTGTAATAAATCCCTTCATTAATGAGTGTAACTAATCAATAGGTCAACAAATGCTGCTCATATTATATTTTTCTCAAATTGATTGAGCTTTTTGTGTAATTGTATGAGGGCGTAGCTTCTCTCCTTTGTCATTTGGGCCTTATTTGGAGCCCAATTCCGAAAAGGACTATGTTTAAGGCTTGTAGTGAGCTTGGCATTGGGCTGGCTGGCCCATTTGAGGGGTCTTCAGATTCAAAAACCAAAGGAGCCCCGCCTAGAAGCTGGGCTCATATGGCTAGGCCCAACCTATTGTGATGAAGGCTCAATTTGGGCTTAATTCATAAAACTGAGTTTGCCTAGATTTAGTTACAACATCATTGCTAAGTTTAATCAATTATACTTGCTTGCCTTTAATTAACCAAATCACCAGAATTTATATTTGAATTACACTGGGGTTTCGTCCCTCTTCAATAAAATAGTAATTCGCGATGAGTCTTCTGTAAAAGCTAAAACTACTTCTGCTGGTCCACCATGCTTTTTACATAATTCCACTTCACAAATAATCTTAAAGTGTTATGAAACAATAAAGAACAAGAACAATATTGCAGAGAAAGAGAGAGGAAGTTTTTATTGAATTTTTTGGATGAATTACAATGGAAGAGGAACTCTCTATTTATAGGGAAAGAGTGACTTAGCCACCAAGTAACAAACTCTAGAATCTCTCTAGAATATGGACATTCACCATAAATAGAATTCTATTTATAACACTCCCCCTTGAATGTATATTCAACAAATAATGTGCCTCATTAAAACCTTAACTAAAATAAAACTCAATGGGAAAAAAATTCTAGAAAAGGAAAAAGAGTACACGTGTTTAGAAATGCGCCTTTTGGTTGCCTTGTTAAAAACCTCGCAAGGAAAACCTAGTGGGACAAAACCTTGTAAGGTAAAAAGAGTGCAATGCGCATTAACTCCCCCTAATGAGAGCATCAATTCACATCCTTGAGCCTTCGCATCCCAATCTTGCGTATTAGCTTCTTGAAGGTTGACGTTGGTAGAGATTTTGTGAACAAATCAGCCATATTATCACTTGAACGAATTTGTTGCACACTAATATAACCATTCTTTTGAAGATCATGTGTGAAGAATAACTTTGGTGAAATATGCTTTGTCCTATCTCCTTTTATGAATCCTCCCTTCAATTGTGCTATGCATGCTGCATTGTCTTCATACAAAATCGTGGGTAGTTTGTCACATTTCAAACCACATTTGTCTCGAATAAGATGTATTATAGACATCAACCACACGCATTCTCGACTTGCTTCATGAATAGCAATTATCTCTGCATGATTAGATGAAGTAGCCACGATCGATTGTTTAGTCGATCACCAAGATATGACAGTGCCTCCAGAGGTAAACACGTAACCTGTTTGAGATCGGGCCTTGTGTGGATCAGATAAATACCCAGCATCGGCATAACCAACAAGATCGGGACTGCAATTATTTCCATAAAATAAGCATATATCGGTAGTTCCTTTTAGATACCGCAGTACGTGTTTGATTCCATTCCAATGTCTCCTTGTAGGAGCAAAGCTATATCTTGCTAAGACATTGACTGAAAAGTTAAGTCAGGCCTTGTAGTGTTGGCAAGATACATTAGTGCACCAATTGCATTAAGATATGGTACTTCAGGACCAAGTAGCTCTTCATTCTCTTCTCGAGGTCGGAATGGATCCTTATTCACATCAAGTGATCGAACAACCATCGGAGTACTTAATGGATGTGCTCCATCCATGTAAAACCGTTTCAGTACCTTTTCTATGTAGGTAGATTGATGCACAAAGATCCCGTTTGCCAAATGTTCAATTTACAAACCAAGACATACTTTTGTCTTTCCGAGATCTTTCATCTCGAATTCTTTCTTTAAATAATCAATTGCCTTTTGGATTTTTATAGGAGTTCCAATAAGGTTTATGTCATCCACATATACGGCAAGCAAAAAATTCTGATGTTGTTTTCTTTATAAAAACACATGGACAACTGGCATCATTTATATAACCTTCCTTTAATAAGTACTCACTAAGACGATTATACCACATACGTCCTGATTGCTTTAGACCATACAAAGATATTTGCAATTTGATTGAAAATATTTTTCGAGACTTTGAATTATGTGTGTTAGGCATTTTGAATCCCTCGGAAATTTTCATGTATATCTCATTATCAAGTGAGTCATAAAGGTAGGAGGTAACCACATCCATTAAATGCATGTCAAGCTTTTCATGGATAGCAAAACTAATGAGACAACGGAACATTATAGCATCCATAACGAGTGAATATGTCTCTCATAATCGACACCAGGCCTTTGTGAAAATCCTTGTGCAACAAGGCGTGCGTTATATATTTGTACCTCATTTTTCTCATTCCTCTTGCGTACAAAGACCCATCTATAGCCAACAAGCTTAATACCATTAGGTGTTTGGACTACAGGCCCAAAAACTTCACGTTTCGCAAGTGAATTCAGCTCTGATTGGATTGCTTCTTGCCATTTTGGCCAATCATGTCTTTGTCGACATTCTCCAACAGATTGAGATTCAAGATCCTCATTATCTTGCATAATGCTAGATGCAACATTATATGCAAAGACATAAGTCACCGCTATATCCAATTGATTCAAATTTGTCTCAATATTGATTGGATTTATTGATAGTTCCTTATTTTCTTGAGTCTCGGGCTCATTGGTTTCCTCATGAATCTCAGAATTTATTAAATCGTGGATTTCTTCATGAGACTCTTTTGTAGTGTCATTTTGATGATTTATTTTCCTTTTTCTAGGATTTCGATTCTTAGAACTCAATGGTCTGTCACGTTTTAGGCGTGCTTGTAACTCATTAGTTATAACACTAGAAGATTGTCCAATAGGGACATCAATACGGATTGGAACATTCTCAGCAGCGATATGTGATTTTGTTATCCTTTTCAAATCCGTAAATGCGTCTGGCATTTGATTTGCTATTCTTTTCAAATAAATAATCTTTTGCACCTTTTTTTCACAAATAGAGGTACGTGGATCAAGATAAGACAATGATGGATTTTTTCACAAAATTTTCCGTTTGGTTTCACCATTTTCTCCCCCTAATTTTGGGAATGTTGTCTCATCGAATCGACAATCTGCAAATCGGATAGTGAATAAATCCCTCGTTAATGATTCAAGATAGCAAATAATGGAGCGCGATTCAAACCCAACATATATTCCTAACCTTCTTTGGGGACCCATTTTAGTGCGATATGGCGGTACTACATGCACATATACTGCACATCCAAAAATTCTTAAATGGGATATATTAGGTTCATGACCCAAAACTAATTGCAACGGGGAATATTTATGATAATTTGTCGGTCTGAGACGAACTAGCATTGCTGCATGCAAAATGGCATGACCCCAAACAGAAGTGGGCAGCCTCGTTTTCATTAATAACGATCTTGCTATCAATTGCAGACGTTTGGCATGCTTTGCAATTTATTGTAGATGAATTATCTTTTTATGAACTTCAAGTTCATATTATCTTATTCGAGGATCTAGATGGACAAATGATAATTCTTTCCACGTAACTTTTTATCAACTGTTTATCATGTCTCCCCCTCATGTTAGAAAAACTAACTTTCTTCTTCAATTTTGGGAACCCATCTTTGTGCATTATGGTGTTAATCAAAATATACACCGCACATCAACAATAATAAGATAGAATTATATGGTTCCTGACCCTGAACCACTTGTGAGGGGGAATGTAAAATACTTTCGTATATAATGTATATCAAACTGATATAAATAACTTTGTTCTCATAAGTAATAGTTTAGCTATTAAGTGGAAGCACTCAATAAATCATTTTGCTAAACCAATTGTGGTATAACCAACTTATCAAGATAAAGTCTTGAATAGAAAAATCTGGAAATTATGCTCTAAATCAAATTATTGAGCAAGTTATCTCGCAAACAGTAGGTTGTGGGTTAATAATAATTGCACATGTAACCATCTCATAGATGCATCTTATATGGTATACATGGCAGGTGAATGACCCATATTCACCTTTTCTATTTCCAGCATTCATGGGATTCAATCCCAATTTCAGTTGGTCTATTGATTAATGAGAACAAGCAACATAAGAGAATTCATAAAGAATTTTCTAGTTCTTTAATATTTACCCATGTGAATTTTGCACATCATACTTAAATTGGTATGGCTAAACCAATTATGCCAGCTGAATAAATTATCAATATTGATAAAGTTCAGGTTTATACCATGACGTGTGCAGTTATCAATAAGTTCCAAGTTTATTATGTTATGGATTTTTATATCAATAAACATCCACTTTATTGTGGTATTCTTTTATTTGTATAGTACAAACTGGAGAATAAAGCGGGTAACTTTTCACATACATATTACCCCGCTACAGGTTGTAGTAATAGAAGATATTAAATCTTTCCTTTATTTATAACCTCAATATAACCAATCGCTTTCGAGAATACTTTAGAAACTTACTCTATTTCTAGAAAAACATAAATGAGAAAGGAAGGTATGATTACTTTGGACATGAGGACTGTTGCGGAATCTAATGATTGTGTACTCACATGTATTCACCATATAATTTTGCTATACCATGTGCCAACATTTGACTCTTAATTATAATATTAGAAGGTCTAAACATCTGGATCTTAAGTATTTAAGAGATAAAATGTCTTATATTTGATATACAAAATATAAAGGAGTCAAAAGAGTTTCAAATGACTCAACTAATTACTTTTAAATCTATTTGAACACTCATTCTTCGCAAATTCTCATAATCAAATTAGTATTTACGGATACTAAAGTTCAGTAAAATAATGATTTAATTCCAAATTTATTTTCCCTCTCTTTTCTACGACAACTATATAATCAAGGGACGGAGCATGAAGCAGTTGCTAAACAGGCAAATTGAGACTTACTACAACACAATAAATTGAATAATCAATTGTATTTCTCCAAAATAGTAATAATTGGCTCATCCAGAGCTCTCAATTAATTTGGTACTACCACATATTCATCAACATCCATGCGGTGAATATCACTTTCAAGAAGAAAGTTATAAATTATGGTCATTGTCAAAATTATATGCAAGATCTATTTCTTGCATTAGTGTTATCCTTTAGTAATCACATTGCCAAAATATTTTGGCGTACAATAGGTACGTGATCAATGACCATTCATGCCATAATAATGAAATTATTTTCTTATTTCATCTCAAACCTCCTTTTAGAGGTCAGTGTGGTATATTCACTACCACTAGCACGTTCATACTCTTCCAAGAATGAATATGTATTCATAAATTTGTCACATTCTCATCATGAATGGACCATAATCATCTATATGTGCTTTACAAAATCTCATGTCAAATCGATGACAAATATAACTCTCAAATAGTGAAAGATTATTTTGAAAATTCTTATTAGTCTCATTATCACAAATATGACGATTATAATTTCGTCTATTACCACGTCCACATCCATTGATACCTTTACGGTAATAATTTGTCTTCTTTCAAACTTATCACATATTGCTATCACATTCTCTTAAGGGGAATGAGAATGAAGCAAATTCAATGGGACGGGTTTTCATTTTATTTCTCCCCACAATCATCCATGAATTTGATCATGGCAAGACATAGAAATTTTACCACTTTGGTGGTTATAATTTCTTGCAAACTCTATAGGAGTTATAATCAAAGTTTATTGTCTTTGCTTGCATTTAAAATCAAATTATAGAATTTCAAGAATTTAAAAGAGAAAAATAAAGTAAAATACTTACCTTAAATCCAGAATTTAATCATGAAGGAAGTTCATGGAACAATTGACAATTATTATGCTCAATCCCAAGGCTTATGCTCAATTGGTTAGAGTCTCGTGCTGATAACGTGTTATGAAACAATAAAGAACAAGAACAATATTGCAGAGAAAGAGAGAGAGGAAATTCTTATTGAATTTTTGGGATGAATTACAATGGAAGAGGACCTCTCTATTTATAGGGAAAGAGTGACTTAGCCACCAAGTAACAAACCCTAGAATCTCTCTAGAATATAGACATTCACCATAAATAGAATTCTATTTATAACATAAAGTTAGTTTAGAATATTAACATTCGTAGGCGCACTCTAATATATCATCGTGATTATGTACATGTTCGCGTGACATAATTATGATTCCAAAAATAAATCAAAGTGTGTGTTCCCGCGACTTTGGCCAAAAATAATCTTAATAATTAACAAAACACAATTAATTGTGTACATGTACGCGTGACATGATTTTAACGCACTAAATAAAACGAATTTACGCACATGTGATCCGTTTCACAGATAAGTCCATAACGCCATAATTAAAAGTGGTAAAAGGTTAAATACACATAGGTTCTAAAAAATACGTATTTAAACAATTAATTAAGCCAGATATGATTAAAACGATAGTGCTAAAGCCACGAAACCTGAAAATGCCTAATACCTTCTCCCGGATTAACAGAATTTCTTACCCGGTCTTTTGTGTTTCGCGGAATTTAAAACAGGGTCAATTTCCTCGATGTGGGACTTTAAAACAAATCGGTGATTTGGGACATCATAATAAATATTTCAAGTGACGACTCTAAATAAATAAATAATCTCATTTCAAATAATGTCACTTTAATTGGAAAAACTCGGGGATGTGACTGCAACAAAATCAATTATCCCTCAATGTGATGCTAGTAGACATCAGCTCAATAAAAATGCTTCTTTTGGATTCGTAATATTTCAATACTCTGTAGTTGTGCAAAATATTACCCCAAAAAAATGGCATAGTCCCTGTTATATCTGTAACCATAGGCATGCCCCTGGTAAGGGACCAATTTAGAAATAAAGATGTCACAATTCAATTGTAATGTTACAACTGTATAGTAGCTCTAAACAAATTGCTGCTAAGTAGAATATTCCTTACTCTCCTAATTATTTATGAGTCAAACTTAATGAAAAGAATTTTAGTTTCCATACCCTCAATTGTAGCATCAGTACCTAAAAGTCAATTACAGAAAACTTTTCATACCTAAGTATGTGTGAGTAAATTATACGGGTGGTCATTCAACTTTGTATTCATTAAGCAAAAGTCACTTTTCTTCTTTTTGTTACGTAAAATTCATTCAACTTTGTGTTCATTACATAGAAGTTATTTTTTTCTTTTGTTACACAAAATCCATTTTACTTTGCTCTATTTATCACAAAAGTCACCTTGGCCATACTTGAAAAGTCTATTATGCCCCTGACATTATAAATTCTCTCAGTTATGTAATGCCTTCTATATTTATATACTATATAATATATTTTTACCTAGATATTTTACATATAATTAAAATAACTTAATTTTTTTTTTTTTTTAATAATATATCCATACATTTAACTTTTTTATGGCATCAATTTGTTTAATTATATTTAAACATCATATTTTAACTATAAAAATGATTAATTATTTATTTGAGGTAATAACAAACAAATTTTTTTAACAAATGATAGTTTTTTATAGTCAATAAAAAATTTTAAAAAAAGTTTCAGAGATATTAGTGTTTAATATTAAAAAATTTAAAACTTTATCTATTAGTATTATTTATTTGAAAGTATTAATTTGATATGCCCTTGTGTTAAATGTGGCTATTTTATTTATTGGATTAATGAGTATGGCTTCGATGATAAATGAACGAGCTTTAATTTTATAATTTTTATTAAAAATATTTCATTAAGCATGGTTAAGAACATGGACTTGAGATTTGTTCACGGTAATATTACTGACAAATACTTATATATCTTGAAAATTAACGTTAAAAAATTTAAATGTACGAATATATTATAAAAATAATAAATAAATAATATCAAGTTATGTTAATTATAAGTAAGATACCCGGGTAAAAGTATATTATATAACATATAACATAGAAGATATTACATAAATGAGATGATTTATAATGTCAATATCATAACAGACTTTTCAGATGAAAGATTTGTAAAATCTGGTCATAGTAATTATTGTGATAACTGGAGCACAATCAAATAACTTTTGTGTAACAAAGAAAGAAAAATAACATTTGGGTAATAAACATAAAGTTGAATGACTTTTATGTAATAAAAGAAAGAAAAGTAATTTTTGGATAATGAACACAAAGTTGAATGACCACCCATGAAATTTACTCGGTATGTGTTTAGGCTGTTTCGGGCATAAGAGTCAATTGGCTTCTCATAGGTTTTAATGATAAAAGAAAGGTAGTCTAGTTGGTGATGAAAATCCAGAATATGAAAAAGAGTAATACATATTTTTAGCCGCTCTTAAAATAATATCCGACAAAATGTATATTTTTTTGGATATGTGTATTGCATACATATCTTATTTAATTAATTTCAGCTGTCCAGCAAGTGTGGGCATATGAAAACAATGATAAAAAATTTGCAAATCTCATCAACTGAACATGAACAAATAAAGCCCAAGCACCAAAAGCCTATTGCCTCAATTGCTCCACAAAGAAGAGATAGAACTCAAAAGGTCAATTCATGTCTTGAGGTGGCGGAGGGAAAGGAAAACCAGAATGGGAATTGAAGTTTGGCCCAGCATATGCATAGTCCGCCTCGTACGCTGTCCTTGGTTTCTCCTGTTACATTAAATTAAATTATAGAAAAACCAATCAGTAGTCGCTCTCAAAATAGCAGGCGTTTTGTATATTAATATATAATATAGAAAAGAAATAAAATAGTCATATTTTTATGCATAATTAATATAAATTGACTAGGGGTGTAATTATTTTGGGCCGACCAACC
The DNA here is from genome assembly GCA_005239505.1 of Nicotiana paniculata. Classification (NCBI taxonomy): domain Eukaryota; kingdom Viridiplantae; phylum Streptophyta; class Magnoliopsida; order Solanales; family Solanaceae; genus Nicotiana; species Nicotiana paniculata. The sequence goes on along the minus strand of ML348684.1, from coordinate 5,481 downwards.
AAATGTATTACTTGCCCTTAACATATCCGCGTGAATTCTCTATTTAAAACCCTCAAAGAGAGTCGAGGAAAAATGTGAAATGAACCACGATGAAAATAGTATACACCTTCCGTCTCAAAAGAAGTAAGAAGATACATCTAATTTTTAAAGTGAATTTACATGTTAATTTCTCAATCCTTTTGAAATAAGATATTAAAATTTAGAGAATACATAAAAAATATTTCAAAAAAAAGAATATATTTTGGAGCAGGAATCCGTCTGCTGGAATAATTAAAAACACTTTCTTGTGTTACGGATGTGCGACCAAAAATTCAACACTCTGATATATATTCCTGAATGATCTCATTTTTCAATTACTCTACCGTTTCATTCTACCATACACAATACTTATTCATAGTAAAAATAATTTTCATGACCGAATAATATAGTTCCTTTTGGGATAAAAAGCATACAAAAGAAAAAAAGAAAAGAAACGTACCTCAAGCAAAACCCTATGGGCAAAAGATCCCAATGTTTTTCTACCAAATCCTAATTAACAATTAAAACAGCAAAATAAAGTTAGTGAATAAATTAAAGAATACTAATCCACATTTTGTAGTCAATTTGTAATAAAGTAAGAAATCCAAGGGAAGAAAAGAGAATGGATAACCGTGACACTGAGAGAAGGAAATCATTAGAAAAGCAGCTACGACAAGTGCAAGAGCAATGAAACGCCTCATCTTTGGGTTTTCCTTATAATTGGTGTGTTCTGAAAATGGAATTATGGGGTTTTGTGTTTAGGGAAGAGGTGTACTTCAATTAGAATCCTTTTTAGGTTGGGTCATTCACCAAAACTATTATCAAATAAACAAATTATATACATGGAAATAACGCTAATTTTAAATAATATGCGGTTGCGTTTACACCAAACAAATAATTACAAGACGCGTCTTTCATATACATATTTATTACTTAACTTTTCAATTTAATTTTAAATGTTAAGATTAAATGCTTGATTTGGTCTAGTGCACATAAATATTTACCTAAAAATGATTTATCTACCATCGATGTTTACACTAAATTAATTAATTTAATCATGATTAGATGATATATTGAGGCAAAAATATACAATAATTAACGTGATTTAGTGATATAGATATATGTAACAGAATACATGTCTGTTTTCATTAACATTTAATGCGAATAGGTTCTTTCTCAATGTATTTAACCCTGAATATTAGCATTAAAATTCCTCCTTATCTAATTGACAAGTTCAACAACAGAATCCCGTAGCAAATCATGCCATCTACACTCTTTATCCGGATTTTACTAAATGGCTAAAATGTAAACGACTATTTCTTATAGAAAAGGGGGATTTTTAGCATGCATGAAGCAGTAAATAATACTAAGTAGTAGTTCAAATTATAAAAAATGACACCTGTTGTTATATCCATTTAAAGAGACGAATATATCCTGTTTGAGGCTATCACCAACATAAAGTACTTTGGCTCTGATACCAGTTGTTAAATTTTGCTACTTCGTACTTTACTCTGATACTTTTTTTTCTTTTCACCGAGTATAGTACTACCGACAGTAAAAGTCTTAAAAAGGTTTGGATGGGGTCTATCTCATTCAAAAGCTAGAAAAATATTTGGTTGAGAATTTCTTTGGTTTGGTAGCCAACTTTATTGAATTCTTTTGGTGTGTAGAATTGAAAGTTGAAGCTCTCTTTTTATAGTCGAAGCCTCACTCTCTAAAGCCTATTATATTTGACAATTTCCACACACTTTTCCTTCTTTTTCTTCAATGTTGACTATTCAACAATATTGGCTACCAAACCAAAGAAATTCAACAAAGTTAGCTATAAAACCAAAGAAATTCTCAGCCAAATATTTTCCTTATTCTTCTTCAACGTTGACAATTCAACAAAAATTGACTACCAATCTAAAGAAATTCAACAAAGTTGGCTACCAAACCAATGATATTCTCATCCAAATAGTTTCCTTAGGCACATGCATATTACTTTGGCTTTTGAATGAGATGGACCCCATCAACACCTCTTTGAAGTGACCTGGTTGATTACAATTGTAGCATATTATGGCTCTTGATTTAGATCGGTTTGTAGACTTCCCACGAGCTTCAGATCTACCATAGTTGCTCGAACTCCTTTGATAACTCCTGCCTCTACCTTATGTGATGAGATCAGAAAGCCAAGGGTAGAGTCATGCAGGTACCCTGCCACAGAGTATGTCCTCATCAGTGATGAGGGACCCAGAAAGTCTTAAAGAGGTGTTCTCCCATACAGAAAAGAACCAGTGGATGAAATCCATGCAAGAAAAGATGGAATCTATGCAGAAAAATGGCACATACAAGATGGTTGAACTTCCAAAAGGAAAAAGACCACTCAAATGTAAGCGGATCTTTAAACTCAAGAAAGATGGAAAATGGCAAGCTGGTCAGATACAAAGCTTGATTGGTGGTTAAAGGCTTCGAACGGAAAAAAGGTATTGCTTTTGACGAAATTTTCTCACCTGTTGTCAAAATGACTTCTATACGAACAATTTTGAGCTTAACAACTAGCCTAGATCTTGAAGTGGAGCAGTTGGATGTGAAAATTACATTTCTTCATGGAGATTTATATGGAGCAGCCAGAAGAATTTGAAGTAGCTGAAATGAAACACATGTTGTGCAAATTGGATAAGAGTCTTTATGGATTGAAGTAGGCACCAAGGTAGTGATACATGAAATTTGATTCATTCACGAAAAGTCAAACATACATAAAGACATATGATTCATTTGTATACTTCAAAAGATTTTCTAAAAATAACTTTATTATATTGTTGTTGTGTGTGGAAGATATGTTAATTGTAAAAAAAGACAAGGGGCTGATCGCAAAGTTGAACGGAGATTTGTCCAAGTCATTTGATACGAAGGACTTGAGCCTAGCACAACAAATTCTTGGTAAGAAGATAGTTCGAGAGCGAACAAGCAGAAAGTTGTGGCTGTCTCAGGAGAAGTACATTGAACATGTACTGGAACGCTTCAACATGAAGAATGCTAAGCCAGTCAGCACACCTCTTGCTAGTCATCCAAAGTTGAGCAAGAATATGTGTCCTACAACAATGAAGGAGAAATAGAACATGGATAGAGTTTCTTATTCTTCAGCAGTCGGAAGCTTGATGTATGCACCAGACTTGATATTGCTCATGCAACTAGTGTTGTTAGCAGATTCCTTGAAAATCCTAAAAGGTAACATTGGGAAGCAGTCAAGTAGATACTCAGGTTCCTAAGAGGTACTGTAGGAGATTGCTTTTATTTTGGAGGATATGATCCAATCTTAAAGGGATACATGGATGCTAATATGGCCGGTGATATTGGTAATAGAAAATCCATTGCTGGATATCTATTTACTTTTTCTCGAGGAGCTATATCATGGAAGTCTAAATTGTAGAAGTGTGTTGTACTTTCAACAACTGAAGCAGAGTACATTTCCGCTACAGAAGCTGGCAAGGAGATGGTATGGCTCAAGCGGTTTCTTCAAGAGCTGGAATTGCATCAAAAGGAGTATGTCATCTATTTGGACAGTCAAAGTGCAATAGATTTGAGACAGAACTTCACGTACCATGCAAGAACAAAGCATATAGATGTGAGATATCATTGGATTCGTGAGCAGGTGGAGAATAAATCTTTACAGGTCAAATATAGTAGGCTTTAGAGAGTGAGGCTTCGGCTATAAAAGGAGAGTTTCAACTCTCATTTCTACACACCAAAAAAGGAGAGAAAGAAAGAGTGAGGCATCACAGACATGATATAAGAAAATAGAATGTGAGAAAAATAGAGAGTGAGCGATATTGTAGTGAGGTGGAATATCAAAAGAGGGTTATTTCTTTTGAGTGTTGATGCGTGGCTAGAATTCATGGTTTTAAGCATTATGTACCTTACATTTTATGTGTGTTTGTGATAAAAATACACGTAATATGTGCATAATGGAGTCTATTTCATGTGTAGGTGAATTGGAGATGGAAGCCGATCTAAATGGATGCATAAACGTCAAAAATACACTCAAGAGTCAAAAAGGAGTGACCCGGGCCATAGCCGGGTGTTTGGGCCCTAAAGCCTGGCATGACCAGGTGTTAGATGGGGTTAGAGCCCTAACGCCAGGCCTGACCAGGCTATAGCTCGGCGTTTGGGGATTAACGCCCGGGGTCCCTGGTCTGGTCAAATTCGAGTTTTGAAGGTTTTAAGTGTTTTTCGATTTGAATAGAAGTCTCCTACACGTTAGGGTTTGTCCCAAACATATAAATAGACCCAAAAAACACAACTTTGAGGGGGGATTCCATTTTTGGAGAGAAGATACACACATGATCGTTAGGGAGCAAAGGATTATCAGTTTTCTTCATGTTTTTCTAGTATTTACAATTCATTCAAGATTTGTGCAATTGTGTGATTTTAGCATGAGTGGCTAAACACCCATTGTTCTGGGGTTGTGGTTTAGCCATGAATATTGTTATTCGACATTAATTTAACCTTGATTATAGTTCACTCAATATATGGTTGTTTCTTCAATTCTNNGTTTAATTGCTTAATTGTTTGGCCAGCAGTTAGGTTCTATATACTACCTATGTTATGCTTGGGAAAGTTGTACATAGATTAGACAAGAATCGAAGAGAGCGCGATCTTAACCCTTCAGGGGAGCGGATTTGTGGTTGGGATAGGAATATACCTAGTCACCGTGCTTAATTAAACATCGTAATCTTAGTGCGTTCTAATAGATTAATTTCATAGGAATATAGGCGTTAATCTATTGAGAATAGGCGAGCAGTGCTCCGGGAGAAGGCTATGAGATCATTTGTCGATTAATTAGTAACCAGGAGTGAATTATATGAAAGGGAGAGTTAATTAGAATGCAATACGAGTGGTGAATTGATCACAACCCTAGAATAGTTGTCTCTATTGAATACAAAACAATACTCTCGTTACTTGATAATTAGTTCTTTCATAGATTCGTAGTACAAAATAGTTACATTCCTGGATTTTATTTTGGCTTGATTAAAATAACAATTAGAGTGATTTGGCAAGTAGTTTACACAAGTCCCTGCGGGTTCGACATTCGATTTAACATTATATTACTTGCTACGACAACGTATACTTGCGTGTGCGTTTGGGACAAACAAGTTTTTGGCGCCGTTGCGGGGGACTTGAATGTAGACTACTTTTTAGTTACTTGCTTTAAGTGTTTATTTCATTGAGTCTTACATCACGTGATTTTTTTCTCTAATCTCAGGAACTTCGAGTGAATGCGTAGGGTCAGAAGCCAGGATAGACTTGACGGCTTTGACCACGAACCTGAGAGATCATTTCACAGGAGATTGCGAGAATCAAGAGATACAGACAATATTCAGGACTTCATCCGATTTCCTGTGAACATGGTAGAGGAAAAACACATGGCTGTTCAGGAGGTGGCAATGCCCAGTATTGCTAATGTTACCTCCAGCATCGTGA